>SJYA01003909.1:0-44348 GCA_006410615.1 Neotragus moschatus | reverse complement strand
CAGACACAGAGAGTTCCTGTAAGGCAGGGCTTGCAGTTCAGCTGCGCATTGGCGTTATTTGCATTCTTCTGCTAGGATTGCTGAGCTCTTTTTTGCCTTTTGCCCAGTCAGGAGGGATAGAGCAGGTTGGTAGCGTCTGAATGTGCAATGCTTTATATAATTGTAAGATTCTGTAGTATGCACAGATATGATAGGTAATCTTCCATGCTACAGGAATACGAACTTTTTTAAAAGTCGGTAGATGAAGATGAAAGGTAAAACTTGAGTTCAACTAGCAGGAAATTAATGTAATCTTATATTCCTTTGGGAATGAACCGTTGCGGTGCTAGTATTCCGCTAAATTTCCATTGATATCGCTCTGAACATTAAGCAACTTTTGATTTTTAAAGGAAGTGAAGGTGAGTGAGAGCATTTCACGAAAAAGCAGGCACGATGTCTTTCTCTTCGGGGAGTTTGCACTTTATGCTAATTGCTTATTGGTTCCCAGTATTTAGAAGCAGCAATAAGGGCGTCGATGTCTTACGTTTTCCCATTTGGGAGATGCTTTGCACCTCCAGGGAAAATATGGGGAGAAAAACTGTACTTCTAAGCTTTACCCCCAGGTGGGGGGACTGCACGGTCTCATTGACAACCATAATGAAATCTTTTAAGTGTGTAATTGCCTATATTTAGCATAGGTCAGAAGTTCACGGTTATGGTTGTTTTATGTTTTCTTTTTCCTTGAAAAAAATTTTTTATTTTTTTTACACAGTTGTATTTCACAGACCCAATGTCAGGCTGGGGGATTAAAAATATAGAGATCGTGACGGGACATTATAGAGCTGAGGGTATGTTATCAGGTGGCCCTGAGGCTGTGACTTGTTTCAGAACAAATCCTCCTTGAGCCTGGGGAAAGCACATGCCCTGTGAGCATGTGTGGAAGGGAGAGGGGGGCGCCAGGGAGGGGAGGGGGCTCCGCAGGGTGAGTGAGTGAGTCCCGGGAGTTCACGGGTCTCCTGCGTGTCCTGCTGCTCCTGGGGAGCTGTGCCCCTTTTAGTTCTGTGTGATGGGAGTGGGAGTCATACACCTCAGCCCAGGAAGGAAGAAGCATATATTCTCACAAATTCAAAGTAAGGCTCCTTCTTTTCTCGGGCTATTGGGAGAAAATGGAAATCTGAAAAGCCAAGAGCGCCCAAGTACCTAGGAATTGGCATTGTGAAGTGTCCGTGTTCCTTACTATCGGTGAAACCTGTGAGTACCGTCTCCTAATTGAGCAGAGAAATGATAGCTTAAAGGGCATTCCAGGCTTTGAAGTAGGAGAGCGAGGGCATGTGGTTACTCTGTACTTGCTGTCTATTCTCTCATGCATTCGGGTCATTTTCGTATATGAGTGGATACCTGATGATGGCTGTGGCTCTGTGTATGTGTGTGTGTGTGTNGATAGCTTAAAGGGCATTCCAGGCTTTGAAGTAGGAGAGCGAGGGCATGTGGTTACTCTGTACTTGCTGTCTATTCTCTCATGCATTCGGGTCATTTTCGTATATGAGTGGATACCTGATGATGGCTGTGGCTCTGTGTATGTGTGTGTGTGTGTGTTGGGCACAGGATTTGGGGACATATACAAATGTTTCATATGGAAGTGTTTCATTCGAGGAATTTACTTGTGTTTGGTGAAACAGCGCATGGATGCAAATCATTGTGATGCGAGATAATTGCTTAGATCATGAAGCGCAACGGTGCATTTGTGATTTGGAGATGGCAGTGGTCCTCTCCTCTCCGGGAGACAAGAAGGTGGTGCTCTGGTGAGCTTATCTTTGGACCTTAGGGCTTAAACTCAATCATGCTTCTTTGTGCATTGTGGGGGCTCACTCCTAAGGCAGCTCCCTCCTAGCAGAGGACGTTGGGAAGCTGACAGAGAAGTTAGCCTCACCCTCTTCCATGCCGGGTGCCCCCATGATCCAGCACGTGCTGGCAGCCCTTCACATGGATCCCCATTTACCCAAGTGGTGGTCTTGATTGGATCCCATGTGAAAGGTGCCTCTGGTGTGAACGTGGGGTTCCTGTCCAAAAGGAAAACTTTTCGATGGAAGGAAGTGTGTGATTATTTCAGAAATGGCAGAGACTTTGGGCCTGGACTTTTCAGTGTGGACCTGATTCTAATTCAGCTACGGTATTCTCAAATGGCCAAGATTTTTTTTTTTTTTTCGAAGTACCAAACTTCTTTGTAATACTATAACCAAATGAAATGAAGGAAAAGCAAAAGGTGGCTACAACCTCATAGTAGTGAAGAATTTAACAACATGTTCAATTCAAGGACCTTTACGAACCTTCTAGATCACTGTAATTCGGTTTTTCAGACCTCTAATTTAAGGCACAGCAGAGGCAAAAGAATTACAGACTCCCTGGGAGCTGGGAGGGCTGGCTTACTCCTCTTCAGCCTCACCAACAGTGAGATTCCCAGAAAGAATTTCTTAAAAAGAAATTTTGTTTTCCACAGTTGTAACTTTAGGTGGTAGGCTTTTCAGCTTGTTTATATTAGCTGTCTGGGGTTGAGCTGACATTTTTCAAATATTAAAGTGGCAGAATGCCTTTTGAGGAAATCTGAAATGTAAGTTAACAGGAAGGGCACCCAGAGAGTGCAGGAATTCCTGCACTTTACCGGAAGACAGGCTACAGGAAAATGTGTCATCTACATTACCCCGGAGAGCAGAACTATTGTTATCAGCCACAGTATCTGAGGGAGGGACAGCCGGAGGGACAGAGTCTGGCATCCCCCGGTTCACCTGAAAAGAGAGAAAAGGTTAGACCCTGTTACCAATGCACTTTTCTCACTCCCCTCTCGACTCACCTTTAAAAAATATTAGTTTGTCTTTGTTTAAAATAGTGATAGGTACATTGTGTCATGGGGACTGTGTGTCAGGCACAGTTTCAGAAGCCTGTAGAAGAAAGTGACAGGCAAGGACTGTCAAGGGACCCACCCCTACTGTGGCTTTTTTTGCTTCTGAAATTCATGCCAGCCTGGGAAATGAAAAGTGTACATTTCTCATTCTGTAAATTCCTTTGTTAGGTTGTACCCGAGAGACTTGTCATGCTTAGCCTGTAATCTGAGCCAGTCTGTTTTATAACCTCGTACATCTCAGGACATAAAATCAGAAGAGGTGGCCTGGGTTTCCTGAGTTTGTTTTGTGTCCATGTGGCATTCATGCCTTTACAACAAGCAGGTCAGCAGCAGGGGCTTCCCGGGGGGTCTCTAGGCTGGAGGAAAGGGCTGAGATTCTTGTTCCTTTGTTTTTCACAGATCAGTATCATTGTAACTGCTTTACATCATTTTAAAGTTTGAAAGGTCTGTAAGGAATATTTTTAAAACTTAGGAAAGCGCCTAAGTAACACTTTATTGTAGAAACAATTGAAATTGTAGGAAAGAAAAACAAGAATCATTAGTGACGGCAGTGTACATTTTGGCATGTATCCTTCTGGACTTTTTTCCTATTCTGATATATATGTGAATTAAGGCAAAATGTTTAGAAAATGATTTAGTTGCCTTTGGTTCACTTGCCAATAATACTATGAACTAGTCAAAGTTAATATATCACTACATTAATAACCTAATTCTAACACTAGAATTTATTTAAGTAGAACACGAATGTTTATTGGCTTTCAGTGTTATGAGCATTGCTATGATAAATGTCCCAGTTCAGACATTATATACACTATGGCCTTTGACTAAATTCCAGGACACGGAACTACCGGTTACGGATCTCTAATTCTTCCCCATGCTACATTATTTTCTTTACCTTTTAAAAATAACTCTTATTACTATGAAAACGACATATACTCACTGGGAAAAAAAATTCAAGCGGAAGAGAAATTCAAAACGAGAAAATAAGACTCGCTCAGAGTCGCAGCACCCACCGCTGACTCCTGCTGACTTTTCGGTGACTCTCCCTGCATGTGAACATACGTGCTTTCTTACACTGCATGTAGTATTTTGCAGCTCGCTTTATACTGGACCGTGTATCATCGGAGAGCTCCCCCACAGGCATGCGCGTACAGCTTCTGCCTTCGTTTTAACAGATGCTCATTTTAATTTGTAAGGAGGTAACTCTTTCATCAGTCTCCAGTTGGACTCTCAGAGAGCTCCACTTTTTCACAGCTGTGCACAGTACTTGCAGGGACTATAACACCTTGAACACACGTGTTTGTGCATTGGCCCAGCTGTCTCTGAAGGATGGATCCCTAGGAGAGGGAGTGCTGAGCGGAGGCTGGCGCGAGCGTGCTGCTCCCCCCAGGCTGCCAACAGCGCTTCTCACTCTCCAGTGATGTTTGCGAGTGTTCATGCGCGCCTTTTAAGCATCCGGGTAAATGTTGCCACGTAAGTTACCCTTCAGCGAGGTTACGCACACGCCTGTGTGTAAAATGGAGAGCACCGGAGACTCTGCGCTCGGTGCTCGCTGGGGACCTAAATGGGAGTGAAGTCCAGAAGGGGGGGTGCACGTCTGCACCTGGCTGGTTCACTGTGCTGCAGAGCAGAGACCAACAAAACCTTGTGAGCAACTACACGCCGATAAAATCAACTCAGAAATACAGAATAAAATAGACAGTGAGCAAGGACCCACTTCAGAGCGCAGGGAACTCCGCCTAATACTCTGTAGTAACCGACATGGGAACAGAACTTGGAAACGAACGGACACGTGCGTGTGCATAACTGAATCATTTTGCTGGACATCTAAAACTGATACAGCATCGTAAACCAACTATACCCCAATATAAACTTAAAAAAAAAAAAGGTTATGCTCTCTTTCCTTCATCCTGGGTATAATAATTTGAAAGGTTTTTTTTTTTTGCCAGTTTGATGAAAAGCATTACTATTTTACTCTCATTTGAATTTTTTTAGTGATAAAGAAGCTGAGTTTTTCTTTTTGACATCCGTGTTTCATGTGTTTGAATTTTTTTTTCTCCTCATAAAATGTGTCTTTAAAAATTTTAATTTGGGGATCAGATTATTTTCAGTTAAGCCAGAACATTCCAAGATGGCAGAGCTTAGGTAATCATGGGTTCAAAGCTGGGTTCAACTTTCATGCATCTAAACAGTTTAATTCCCTGGTGAGTTCTAATTTTAATTTTAACCAAAATGGTTAGGGCTAGGGTTACTTTGTAGACTCACTTTGTTCTACTGTCTGTAGCTATTCAAATCTAGATGACAATAATAAGAAAAGTATAATGATCTGATTTAAATGCTATCTGGAATTCACTAACTTCTGGACATCTGTGCATTTTCAGTTATCTCTACAGGCAAAAGTAGTTTTTGTTTGGTTTCATGAGTGATTCTCACCTAAGCACCTGGTTGTATTACGAGCATCGTGGCAGAATAATTCTTTTTTCTTTTTTTTTAAGCTTCATGCTAAAATCATAAAAGGGATTTCCTTTGCTAGATATGTTGGAAGACTGAAGGCAAGGATCTGCTTTGATGACCTCCGACATTATATCAAGTCCGTCACCGCTCATGTATTCCTGATACAGCCCTCCTTGGTCAATGCTCCTGTTTATGCACCTTGATATTAAGTAGTAGAATGTACAGCTGTGGAATGGAGTTTTATAATCTAATCATCTCATTTTACAAAGAGCAAACGGAAGCTCTGAAAGAAGGTGATCTGCCCGGAGACTGAGCCCTAGGTGGAACTTCCACCTCCCGGTTCTTTGCCCCAGCGTTCTCTTCACCAAACCGCACACAAACACGAGGAATCTACATTTATAAGACATTTTTTCCAGAATCTTGAGGATATTTCACATTTTTGTGTTTTGTTTGTTTTTGTGGGAAGCATGCTGGCAGGCGGGACTGACTGTGCCATCAGCAGAGGCGCTCTCTGTGCCCGAGCGAAGCTGGGTCCTTGATCACGGTGGTGGTGGTTTTTCTTTTAATCAATTTTCTGCCAAAGGATATTTTGCAAATACTCTCATTTTAATTCCGGTGCCTACACTATCCAGCTGCAAATGTTAGCCCCTGTAGTCGTTTGCCTTTTATGGATGGTCTCTGAAAGCCTCTTGCTAGGTAGCTAGCATTTCTTCTTCTGCATCTTTGCCACTCTGCCCCTTTGAGCTTATGAGCAATAGGTGCCCCAGGAATGTCTGACAGTGCAGGTATTTTTCATCGGCGGCGCTCGCTGTCGTTTTCCGTAAAAGCTGTGGGGTGATTGAATTGTGATGAGGCTCTCCCGTGCTTCCTCTTCCACATTGATGTCTGCATTCTGTCTTCGCTCGCTTCTTTGAGAGTTGCAAGGACAGCCTAAAAAGCAACTGGACCACTCCTGAAGAAGTGCCATTCTGCCTGCCTGGGCCTTCTAAGCAGGTTTAAAGATCGCGTGATGCTCACTCAGCTCAAAAAACATGCAGGAGGAAGATGAGTTGTCTGGAGCGCCCGGCGGGATAGGATCGAAGTGAGTTCCTTCATCTGTGCTGCTTTAAGGAGCTGGTTTGCAAGTCACCTCTGAACTCGAGCATCTGAAGGGTTGTCAGAGATAAGCTGCCAGGTCTTAACAGCTGGCAGCCCTGTGACCAAGCAGGGACCTCTGCCGGGTAAGCCCCGGTAGCACCCACCACGGCCACTGGCTCTGCCCCATCTCAGTCTCCCTCCCGCTCTGCTTCCTCACGGGGTCTTCCTTCCTGTGAGCCGCTGAGTACGGTTTGGTACACAGTTCCGAAAACCCCTCTTTCTGCTGTGGAATGGTGTTCACGTTATAACCTACACACACACACACACACACACACAAAGTCTATCACAAATCATCATAATTTAGTCAACTGAATTCTGAGTTGCTTGATCCCTCAGTCGTGTCCGACTCTGCGACCCCACAGACCGCAGCACGCCAGGCTTCTCTGTCCTCCGCCATCTCCCAGACTTTGCTCAGACTCATGTCCGTTGAGCCAATGATCTATCCAACTGTCTCATCCCCTGTCACTCATTGAATAGGCTCTTGTTGGATCCCTCTTCGTCTGTTTTGTTTTCTAGTCTGTCTGTTTATCCTTAAGTTGGGTTGGGGTCAGCCTTGCTTTTACTTTTTGCCCCTAGAGACAATTAGCTTTAGATCTGAAGCCATCACAGCCCACACCCCATTACCCAGAGCTATCACGATCCTCATTGCTTATTATTTCTCAGTCACTTTTCAGGTGTTGTGCTTTTGAACGTCACTTCAATCCCAGCAGGACAGATAGGCGTATGTGTGCTCAGTCGTGTCCGACCCTTTGCCACTGCATGGACTGTAGCCCATGAGGCTCCTCTGTCCAAGGCATTTCCCAGGCAAGAATACTGGAGTGGGTTTCCATTTCTTTCTCCAAGGAGTCTTCCTGACCCAGCCATGGGACCTGTGTCTCCTGCATTGGCGGGTGGATTCTTTACTACTGAACCACCTGCAACGCTCAGGAGGACAGGTGCAGTTATTGCTAATTTACTGAAGATGCTGAGGCTTTGGAGAGTTCACTAATATGCCTGGGGCTGGAAAGCCAGCAGGCAGCCCATGCTGGATGCAAAGCCTGGCCTGTCTGGCTACAGGGCCGAAGCTCATCACTGGGCCCAGCAAACCACAGCCTGGGGGCCAAATCTGGACCCACCTATTCATTTATTTATTTATTTTTAATTAAAAGATAATTGCTTCACAATATTGTGTTGGTTTCTGCCATGTATCCACGTGAATCAGCCATCCTGTGAGCCATAATGGTTTACACATTTACAAATGATTGGAAAAAAGAATTTAAAAGAATAACGTTTCATGACACAAGAAAGTTATATAAAATTCGCAGCCAGTGTCTACCGATAAAGTTGTATTGGGACACAGCTCTGCACATTCATTTCTGTGTGGCTGGGGGCTGCTTTCTCCCCCGCAATTGTGTAGTCCAATCACTGTGATGGAGACTGCATGTCCTGCGGAGCCCAGAATATTGACTCTCTGGCCCTTTTCAAAGAAAGCCTGGTGACCTTGCCCTTTGTGACTTTCCTCAGTCACGTGCGTATTACAGTGCTCTTTGGCCTTCACTGGAAGTCGTTAACCTGGACGGCCACTCACCCTGGCCGCAGCCGGGGGCCTCCGGCCCTGCCCACAGGATGCGCGTTTCTCCGCCCTGAGACCGGTGGGCCGTTGCTCATTTCCGCCCGCTGAGCTGCCGGCTCCTTGGCCCACCGCGAGCCCTCTCCCCTCTGCCGCACTCTTCCTGTTTGCTTTGCGTTTCTTTTATGTTCTCATCTTTCTTTTCGCGCCCCTTTGAGAAACTGATCATTCGTCTTCCCCTGGTCCCTTCATCCTGCACGTCTTTGTCCCACGTTTTCCGCAAAAAGCCAATGGACTGAAACCAAGTCGCTGCCCGGCTTTGGGGGCTGGTATCGCGACACAGCTCAGGGCTGCCATCAGGCCTTTTGTGTGGGCGAGGACAGGACCCGCCTTCCGTCATCACCCGTCTCACCCGGGCAGGTTATCGCCTCCTGCAAAGGCTGGAGCCATTGTCCCACCTGGCGCTCTCGCTCCGTACTCAGTCGTGTCTGACTCATGGCGACCCCCTGGACTGTAGCCCGCCAGGCTCCCCTGCCCATGGGATTCTCCAGGAAACAGTACTGGAGTGGGCTGCCGTTTCCTTCTCCAGGGGACCTTCCTGACCCAGGGACCGAACCCGTCTCCTACGTCGGCTCCGTTGGCAGGCAGATGCGTGACCACTGATGCCACCTGGGAAGCCCACTTTCTCCGATGAGCTCCCCCAAATCTGGGTGGACAGGTGCGTTTTGTGTGTGAGGATTCTGTTGCTTTCAGAGTCGCTGATACTGTGGAGGTTGTGTATTAATATTTATCAGGGAAGGTCCTGGCAAAGGTTCCGGAAATGAGGGAAGGGGACGACGTGGAGGGAGGCAGCGTGAAGACAGTTGCTTTGGATGGACGAGCCCAGATTGTTCATCATCTCCAAGGAGAGGTCTGCTCTAGCCCCCTACAAGGAAGTGCTGGCATTCCTGTGATCAGAGATGGTAGCATCTCTGTGGAGGCTTCCATATTCCAGATAGCTGTGCTCAGCGATGAACATAACTCACGCTCACCTCGGCAGGGCCTGATGTGATGATGCCCCATTTTGTATGTGACCAACTGAGGCCAGAGGTTAAATGTCACGGTTGATTGTGGCAGAGCAGAGCTTTAATCACGGTCTGTGCGACCCCAGCACCTGATTTCCTGGCTCCTCCACTTGAGAGGCCACTCCTCATAAACGTCTGAACCCATTCCCTGGAAGGCACCGTTGGAGACAGAAAGCACGGATGGGTTCCGAGGGAACTTGTGCACACCAGGGTCACGTGTTGTCATTAGGAGGGGCTGACCGGTGTCTCCCTGTGGGTAGGTTCCTTTTGAGTTGTTCCTTTAAGCCTAAAATACTGAGTCTGACTCATCCTGAGAGTTCAGGTGGAATTCCAAGTACAAACTGCCACTGGTTAAAGGAAGCTGGTTACGATTGGTCTACTGACGCACTCGTGTGTACAGACCAGTAGATAGAAATTTGCCGAGCGTCAGTAATGAACGGTGATTCCGTTACCTGTCTTGGAGTCTGTAGCTAAGCAGATCTAGACCTTACATGTCTCCGTGCACATCTAAGCGAAACTGCTTTAAAACAGTAAGAAAAACGCAGCCAGTTTGGTAGCATGCCTCAGCAGAGGAATAATGCCCCGTTGGTTTAGTGACTTCCTTTCTTCTCAGTTGTTTCTATGTAAATGGGACAAGTGCAGTTTCCTTGAAGCTGTCAATGAGCCTGCATCTTCCCTGCTTTCCTTTTCTGCAGGAAGGTGTGGAAGAAACCAGAATTTCCTCTTTCTTTCTGTGGTTGAAGAGGCAGGAGTGAGTCTTCTTTCAGGGTGACCAGTTCTCTCCCAGCTTTCTCTCCTCTCAGAGCAGAACAGTCAGTCAAACCGAGGCTCTAGCCGCTTCCTGTGATCCCCCGAGGAAGCCCTGGAGGTGGATGGCGGGGTGTCCAGGGACAAGCCATTCATCCCTTTCCTCTGTCCCCCCTCCTCCAACCCCGCAAGGGAAGGGTGACTTAGAGATAAGGGTGAAGCAAGAACCTGGAGAACCAGTAGGAGCAGAATGGCTCAGACCAGCTCCCAAGTCCTAAATTTATAGATCAGTCTAACTGGAACTGACTTCTTTACTGCAAGGTTAAGCCTTTTATCCCAAGATAAATGTGTGATTTATTTAAGTTTTCTTTTATGTACCTCAATAGAAATATAGCATTTTCTCCCAAAAGATTCTGCTGGCTTCTAGTTAAACGTATTCCTAGGTATTAAAAAAAAAATCTTTCTATTGCTACTGTTAACATATCCAGAGGTATATTTATCAATAATAATAGTATTCGTTGCTCAGTTGTGTCTGACTCTTTGTGACTCCACGCTATCCATGGAATTCTCCAGGCAGGAATACTGGAGTGCGTTGCCATTCCCTTCTCCAGGGGATCTTCCTGACCCAGGGACTGAACCCAGGTCTCCTGCATTGCAGGGGGACTCTTTACTGTCTGAGCCACCAGGGAAGCCATATTTATCAATATCTATCTATATATAGTCATATACAGAGTGATCTTTAAAATATATAGTATATAAACAAATAGCTTAAAAAAAAACACTCTATTTTATATTGGAGTGTAGCCAATTAACAACAGTGTATCGGCTATGAATTACAGTCAGTTTCCAGTGGACAGCAAAGTGACTCAGCTGTGCGTTTACCTGCACCCATTATCCCCCAAACTCCCTTCCCATCCTGGCTGCCGCATAACGCTGAGCGGAGTTCCCTGAGCTATGCAGCAGGTCCTCGTTGGTTCTCCATTTTAAGTGAAGCAGCTAAACAGGTACCATTTTGACAGTTATGTTCAAGGTACCGTACTGGGGGGAACTGGACAGAAATGCGCTCTGCCCTGTTTTGTAACTCACTGGGGGCCTTGAAGAATCGACTTTGCCTTCCATTTCCCGACCTGCTGAATGGAGACTGACACATTCACAGCACTGTTATAAAAATTTAGCAAGATGGGGCTTCCCTGGTGGTCCAGTGGCTGAGACTCTGAGCTCTTAGTACAGGGGCCCGGGTTGGGGAACTAGATCCCACATGCCACAACGAAAGGTCCTGCAGGCCGCAGCTAAGGCCTGGAGAAATCAAATCAATCAGTATTTTAAAAAAGGTAATATTTGTAAGGTACTTGAAACAGTGCCTGGTACGTAGTACTGCTAAGTCTGCTGAGTCGCTTCAGTCGTGTCTGACTCTGTGCGACCCCATGGACTGCAGCCCACCAGGCCCCCCATCCCTGGGGATGCCTGGGGATTCTCCAGGCAAGAACACTGGAGCGGGTTGCCATTTCCTTCTCCAATGCAGGAAAGTGAAAAGTGAAAGTGAAGTCGCTCAGTCGTGTCTGACTCTTCGCGACCCTGTGGACTGCAGCCCACCAGGCTCCTCCATCCATGGGACTCTCCAGGCAAGAGTACTGGAGTGGGGTGTCATTGCCTTCTCCAGACACATAGTAAGCACTCAGTAAATCATAGCTATTAAAAAAAAAACTTAAGCTTTGGGCAGTGCTTGGCATTTGTTTATTTATGCAGTATTTATTGAGACCCCTGCTGGGTTTGAGGCATTGGGCCTATAGTAAGTTAGTTATAAACGTAACCCTCTTTCTCTCTCTCCATCTCCTTAAGAAGCTTATAGTCTAGTGGGAGGTAAGATTGTAGAGAAATGTGTCGAATACAAGCTAGAATCTTAGATATGCTTAGAATAGACACTGTGGATTAAAAGCCTTACAGATGAGGAGGAGATCAGGAAAATTTTTATCAGGAGTATATAAGTATCAATCAGATTTTCACAGTCGATGAGAAAGCCATGACAAACCTAGACAGCATGTTAAAAAGCAGAGATATCACTTTGCAGACAAAGGTCTATATACTCAAAGCTATGGTTTTTCCAGTAGTCATCTATGGATGTGAGAGTTGGACCATAAAGAAGGCTGAGCCCCAAAGAAATGATGTTTTTGAACTGAGGTCTTGGGGAAGACTCTTGAGAGTCCCCCTTGGACAGCAAGGAGATCCAAACAGTTCATCCTAAAGGAAATCAGTCCTGAATAGTCATTGGAAGGACTGATGCTGAAGCTGAAACCCCAATACTTTTGCCACCTGATATGAAGAGCCAACTCATTGGAAAAGACCCTGACGCTGGGAAAGACTGAAGAAAAAGGAGAAGGGGGCGACAGAGGATGAGATGGTATCACCAGCTCAATGGACAAGAATTTGCGCAAACTCCGGAAGATAGTAGGGGCTTCCCTGTAGCTCAGACTGAAAAGAATCTGCCCACAGTGCAGGAGACCTGGGTTTGATCCCCAGGCGGGGAAGATCCCCTGGAGAAGGGAATGGCAACCCACTCCAGTATTCTTACCTGGGAAATCCCATGGACAGAGGAGCCTGGTGGGCCTTGAAAAGAGTCCCTGGGATCACAAAGAGTTGGACATGACTTAGGGACTGAACGACAACAAACTCAGGCAGAACAATTTCTTAGAAGAATGAAAAGAGAGAAGATGGCCTTAGGAAAATCTCCAGAGTTTCAAAGACCTTATATATGTTTTCTAAGAACTTCCTTTTTCTACTTACCTCAATACTGTACTTACTGCTTATGATCACAATAGGTTAACAAGCAAAACGTGTCCTATGTCATACTTTTAGGCGTTTTTTTTTTTTTTTTTTGGATTGTGGAAACTCCAGGAAACCTAGAGGTTAATAGTTAAGCAAGTATATCATATCAGCTGGGTTTATGGGCACAGTGTAATTATATAAGCAAGCTGTTGGTTCAATAATCAACGTCTTGCTAGGTCACAGAATACTTTCCAGAGCATGACCACAGCTGCAGCTTTCATTTCTTTATAACCTGCCAACCTGCCTTTTCCATTTTTCAGTCCCTTCTCCGTCTTCTAGAATCGTCTGAAGGCAGTTGAAAAGAAGGAACACCATCCTTCTGGATTCTCCTTTTACTTTTGAAAAGTGAAAGTGTTAGTCTCTCAGTCATGTCTGACTCTTTGCGACCCCCTGGACTGTATGTAGCCTGCCAGGCTCCTCTGGCCATGGAATTCTCCAGGCAAGAATACTGGGGTGGGTTGCCATTCCATTCTCCAGGGAATCTTCCCAACCCAGGGATGGAACTCCTGTCTCCTACATTGGCAGGGAGGTCCTTTACCACTGAGCCACCAGAGATGCCCCCTTTTACTTTGACCTGAGGAGAAATGCTCTAGAAAGTTCTTTGTTTTACCAAACTTACTTTCTCAAGCCTGATACTGGGGGCGGCGGGGTGGGGGGGGGCTGGCCAGGGAGTTCATACATTTTTGTGTGTGTTTTTAATTTCAGGAAAATTCCATGTAAGAGAGAAATATATTTAATATAGTTGGCATTTCCATACAATTGTTAGATTACATTCTTTTTTTTTTTTTCTTTCTTTCATTATCTTGGTTTGACAAACACAGTGGCCTATAGCTCTGGAGTTCACAATAGACTATTTCGCAGGGTAATAAGCACTGAGTCACCTTCTTGCTCCTTGGTGACTTCAGTCAACTCAGGATCTGTGGAGTGGGTTAGGTGGGTGGCTTGGTCACTGCCCCCCCCTCCCCCCCGCCTGCCCCCCAGTCTGAGTCAGGACAGCCGTGGGGCAGTTTGTGTGTCATCCCCTTGCTGAGCAGTTAAAGAGACCACGTGACCCAACCAGGGGGCTAGGACCTGCCAGGCCTGTGATCTCCTGCAGGTGGCTTGCCAAGTGTCCGTGCTTGGGACTTTGATCCTGAGTAAGCTTCTATTTTTATAGATAAAGAAGGGGGAAAATGTAGACGTAATTCAGAAACTGATTTAAGAATGAGATGGAAAATTGGATATATCAGGGTTGTTATTTTTCAGTCTCGAAGTTGTGTCCAACTCTTTTGAAACCCTGAGGACTATAGCCTGCCAGACTTCTACGTCCGTGGGATTTCCCGGGCAAGGATACTGGAGTGGGTTGCTATTTCCTCCTCCCGGGGATCTTCCCGATCCAGGGATGGAACCTGCGTCTCCTGCCTTGGCAGGCAGGTTCTTTGCCGCTGAGCCATCTGGGAAGTCCACATTGAGGTTAGGACGACGTTTTTCAAGTTACATTTCAGTCTTTCTTTTCTGATGTGACATGTCTAAGGATAAGACCTCAGATGGATGAGACTGCGTGTGGGAGGCTGAGGGCCAGATATTGATATTTCATGGTTGACTTTAACATGCATTATTGAAGAATTATATAAATAATCTGCAGCCTGCCCTGGGCTCTGACTACAAAGTCAGCTNTTTTTTTTTTTTTTTTTGGATTGTGGAAACTCCAGGAAACCTAGAGGTTAATAGTTAAGCAAGTATATCATATCAGCTGGGTTTATGGGCACAGTGTAATTATATAAGCAAGCTGTTGGTTCAATAATCAACGTCTTGCTAGGTCACAGAATACTTTCCAGAGCATGACCACAGCTGCAGCTTTCATTTCTTTATAACCTGCCAACCTGCCTTTTCCATTTTTCAGTCCCTTCTCCGTCTTCTAGAATCGTCTGAAGGCAGTTGAAAAGAAGGAACACCATCCTTCTGGATTCTCCTTTTACTTTTGAAAAGTGAAAGTGTTAGTCTCTCAGTCATGTCTGACTCTTTGCGACCCCCTGGACTGTATGTAGCCTGCCAGGCTCCTCTGGCCATGGAATTCTCCAGGCAAGAATACTGGGGTGGGTTGCCATTCCATTCTCCAGGGAATCTTCCCAACCCAGGGATGGAACTCCTGTCTCCTACATTGGCAGGGAGGTCCTTTACCACTGAGCCACCAGAGATGCCCCCTTTTACTTTGACCTGAGGAGAAATGCTCTAGAAAGTTCTTTGTTTTACCAAACTTACTTTCTCAAGCCTGATACTGGGGGCGGCGGGGTGGGGGGGGGCTGGCCAGGGAGTTCATACATTTTTGTGTGTGTTTTTAATTTCAGGAAAATTCCATGTAAGAGAGAAATATATTTAATATAGTTGGCATTTCCATACAATTGTTAGATTACATTCTTTTTTTTTTTTTCTTTCTTTCATTATCTTGGTTTGACAAACACAGTGGCCTATAGCTCTGGAGTTCACAATAGACTATTTCGCAGGGTAATAAGCACTGAGTCACCTTCTTGCTCCTTGGTGACTTCAGTCAACTCAGGATCTGTGGAGTGGGTTAGGTGGGTGGCTTGGTCACTGCCCCCCCCTCCCCCCCGCCTGCCCCCCAGTCTGAGTCAGGACAGCCGTGGGGCAGTTTGTGTGTCATCCCCTTGCTGAGCAGTTAAAGAGACCACGTGACCCAACCAGGGGGCTAGGACCTGCCAGGCCTGTGATCTCCTGCAGGTGGCTTGCCAAGTGTCCGTGCTTGGGACTTTGATCCTGAGTAAGCTTCTATTTTTATAGATAAAGAAGGGGGAAAATGTAGACGTAATTCAGAAACTGATTTAAGAATGAGATGGAAAATTGGATATATCAGGGTTGTTATTTTTCAGTCTCGAAGTTGTGTCCAACTCTTTTGAAACCCTGAGGACTATAGCCTGCCAGACTTCTACGTCCGTGGGATTTCCCGGGCAAGGATACTGGAGTGGGTTGCTATTTCCTCCTCCCGGGGATCTTCCCGATCCAGGGATGGAACCTGCGTCTCCTGCCTTGGCAGGCAGGTTCTTTGCCGCTGAGCCATCTGGGAAGTCCACATTGAGGTTAGGACGACGTTTTTCAAGTTACATTTCAGTCTTTCTTTTCTGATGTGACATGTCTAAGGATAAGACCTCAGATGGATGAGACTGCGTGTGGGANTGGAACCTGCGTCTCCTGCCTTGGCAGGCAGGTTCTTTGCCGCTGAGCCATCTGGGAAGTCCACATTGAGGTTAGGACGACGTTTTTCAAGTTACATTTCAGTCTTTCTTTTCTGATGTGACATGTCTAAGGATAAGACCTCAGATGGATGAGACTGCGTGTGGGAGGCTGAGGGCCAGATATTGATATTTCATGGTTGACTTTAACATGCATTATTGAAGAATTATATAAATAATCTGCAGCCTGCCCTGGGCTCTGACTACAAAGTCAGCTAGATTTCCATCTCTACCTTCAGGAAGCTCACCAACTCGGGGATGTGTCCGTTTGCAGGGGCCGCCGTAATGGAGTAAGGCTGATGGGGTGACTTGCACAACAGAAACGCATTGTCTCTTGGTTCTGGGGGCGGGAAGCCTGAGATTCAAGTGTCAGCAAGGTAGATCCCTTCTGAGAACGAACCAGGGACCGTCCTGTCTGTGCTGTCCCCCTGGCTTCTGGGGGCTTGCCAGTGGCCTTTGGCATTGCTTGGCTCCTAGATGCATCTCCCAGATCCTTGCCTTCACTGTTGCCTGGACTTTTCCCATGGAGGTGCCTTTGTCAAATTTCTCCCTTTTATCCACACCTCATTGTGGGTTGGAAGTTCTCCCTAATCCTGTATGACTCATTTTGATGATATATTTGGTGTGGTTCAGTTGCTCAGTCATGTCCCACTCCTTGCGACCCCAGGGACTGCAGCACGCCAGGCTTCCCTGTCCTTCACCACTCTCAGAGTTTGCTCAGACTCATGTCCAGTGATGATATACGCAACCGCCCAATTGCTCTGTGAGAGAAATTCTCCCTTTCCGGGGTGCTGGGCGTTAGGGACTTGGGGGAAGGGCCACAGTTCAGCCCACAGCATGAGAAGGTGAGCGTATCAGCAGGCTAACGGACACGAGCGTCCGTTTTGGTACCAGGTGCAGAGGCGGGAGAGGGCACCCCTCCTGGGGGAGGGCCTGTGGGCCTGGGGGGATGTCAGCTTGGCAGAACGGAACTTCGGGTTTGGTGCTTCTTGCGAGAATCAGCGAGTGAAATGGGAGACTTGCCCTGTGGTCCCTGAGCCCACTACCTGCTGCTCCGTCTGATTTTCTGTCGTTAGTGCGTCTAAACTAGGGAAGTGGGGGGAGGTGTGTGTGTGAAGCTGGACCCCCCCCCCCCACGCTGTTGCTGTCTTGATTCCCCACACTTAAATCGTGTCTGGTGGTAATGACCGGCAGGGTGGCCCTGCCAGGGGTCGTCCCAGGCCTTTCCGTGTGCAGACGTGGAGGTGGGCCTGGGGAGGTGGGGCTTGTCCTGCTTTGTAACAAATGGTTCCAGTCCTCAGGGAACAAAGCTTAAGAGGGACTGGGAGTGAGTAAGAACCAAGGATCTGCAGCCAGGCAAAGCTTATTTTTAGCAAAGGCCTGTAAGCCTTTAAAAAAAGTACTACTCGAGTGTTACCAAGCTCTCCCAATATTGACTGTTAACAAGAAGTCTTTTCAACTTGGGTGTCTGTTTATTCTTGTTACTTGTTGTTTAATCATGTCAGAATCCGTGTGACTCGACGGACTGTAGCCCGCCAGGCTCCTCTGTCCCTGGGATTCTCCAGGCAAGAACACTGGCGTGGGCTGCCGGGCCATCCTCCAAGGGGATCTTCCCTACCCAGGGATTGAACCCCGGTCTCCTGCATGGCAGGCAGATTCTTTACCACTGAGCCACCTGGGAAGCTCATGCATGTTAAAAGGCAGTTTTATTTTCTTGATGTAGTCTGAGTATGTTTAGCATACAGTTTTGACTGTGAGTACCAGGACCAGTTTCAGGAAGAGGGGACAGTAAAGGATGAAATGGTCAGCATGTGTTAGATGAGGTGGCAGGGAAAGGTTGGGGGAAAGGGACTTCCCCAGGTTAGGACAGACGTCCGTCATCTGTCCTTCTGCTGCGATGGGGCCACCTTGCTGATGGGGCGGGGCCAGGTGGGCACTCAGAACAAGCCACGGGAAGGTGAGACCTCCCCCAGAGCTGGGCGGAGGGTCTGGGGGCAGGTGATCCAACAGAAAGGGGACAGGTGGGCAGGAGGGTGCGGCGGGCAGGCGAGAGTTAGGTGAGTGACGGTGAAAGGGAATAAGGAAATACTCAACAGGGAGGTCAGCTGGGAAGCACGGATCAGAGAGGGAGACGCCCTGAGGACCTAGGGCGAAGAAGCCCAGCTCGCCTGTGCGTTTTCATCGGCTGTTGGCGCTGCCCAGATGGCGCTAATGGTAAAGAACCCGCCTGCCAAAGCAGGAGACGTGGGTTCGATCTCTGGGTTAGGAGGATGCCCTGGAGGAGGGCATGGCAACCCACTCCAGTATTCTTGCCTGGAGAATCCTGTGGACAGAGGAGCNTTGGCGCTGCCCAGATGGCGCTAATGGTAAAGAACCCGCCTGCCAAAGCAGGAGACGTGGGTTCGATCTCTGGGTTAGGAGGATGCCCTGGAGGAGGGCATGGCAACCCACTCCAGTATTCTTGCCTGGAGAATCCTGTGGACAGAGGAGCCTGGCGGGCTGCAGCCCGTGGGGCCGCATAGAACCGAAGCGGCTGAGCACACGCGTGCTGCAGCTGAGAACCGAGCGTCCGCCTCGCCTGTTCCCGGCCGCTTCGCAGCAGTCTCGGTCCACCTGGCCTTGGTGTGGTCTTGCCTTCCCGGCGGGGGTGCAGCAGGGTTGGACGGATACGCGGGGAAGGAGCTCCTGGGACGCGTCTGCGGCTTGTTGAGAAGGAGCCCAGGATCGTCTCCCCGCTGAGCGCCCGCACACGCTCCGACGTGGGACCAACAGGCTCAGAGGGGAACAGGAAGTGGGGAAGCCGCTGGATGCTCAGGACTGAAACCGGCCTCCGATTTTCCACCTCCGAACAGGAGGTGAATACGGTCTCATGAGAGCAAGCAGCCCTGACTCCTCGTTATCTGCTTCCGAGGCAGGGACGTCCCTGGCGGTCCAGTGGTTAAGACTCTGCGCTTCCAATGCGGCGGTCGCGGGTTCCATTCCCGGTCAGGGAACTAAGGTCCCACGTGCCACGACGTGGTGAACTCAAAAATAGCCATTCTCAGGCAAATCTGGGAATAAGAAGTCCAACTTCTGGAGGAAACTTTGTGCTGCCTCCCTGTTCTAAAAAGGGCCTCACGGGGCAACTGAAGCTAGGATGATATGGGGGTTGGAGATGTCTAGCTTCGGTCGTGTCCTAGACAATATCATTCCCACTTATGACACTCCGTCCTCAGTAGGGAGTGATTTTTTTGATGCCTACCTTGTGCAAGGGTTTGTAATAAGCACCAAACTTATTAGCACTAATCTTCATAAAAACCCGAGAGGCAGGTAGAATTATCCCTATTTTACAAAGGAGGAAATTGGAACTCATGTTAATAAGTTGCCCAGGATCCTGCGGTTTGCAGTGCTGGGATTTGAGTCTGGTTCACTGAAATTCCACAGTTTGGTGTTTTTCACTATGTAACCGCTGTGTGAAAATAGTGCAAAACAGGAGCGCACTATTGCAGGATGATAAGAGGAGAGCTGAGGTCGCAGGTGTCCACCTGAGGTAGCAGTGAGGATGGAGAACGAGAGCTTCAGTGGAGGGAAGCTATGACCCGGGGAGAGCGGGTGCAGACGTACAGGCAGGATGACTGCGGGTCTGTGTGTGTCTGCGTGTTTGTGTGGTTACTTCTGCCTCAAGTCAAAGAGTATTAAGGAGGGACCGCTGAGCCTGTAGGAACTGAGGAAGGCATTTCTGAGGCCCCTCCTCTGTCTCTCCCTACCCCGGACCCTCGTTCTGCTTTTCCCAAGAGTCGATACTGTTAGCCCCTGCAGATGAGGCTTTGGTACCTTAGCGGTACCCACGGGGTCCAGAAGAGCTGCCAGCCCACCATCTGTCACTGTCGCTGAGTCCCCTCCATTCTTTGACTCGTTACCATCTCTGGTCTGAGATCAGACTCTCTATTTTGCCACAGAAAAAAGACCCCGACGATGAGCAGCTGGATCTGAACCAGGTGCTCTTGTGCGCAAAAGGAGCGTGGGGAGTAAACACAGGGCCCGCTGCCCACGAGGTAGGGACGCAAGTGAGCCGCGTGCGCTGACGTCATAAGGCAGGCAGTACGGGGGCCAATGAAAACAGCGAATACGGCTGCTTAGCGTTGAACGCGAGCGGAGCTTTGGCGGGAGTGTGGCCTGTGGCAGTTTGCATTAGGGTGATATTTTTAAAAACTTGCATGGTATGAATAACGGAGGACTTGGTTATTAAGGAAGGAGCTGTATCGGTTGATATTCGCTTAGATTGTCTATGGGGCGGAAAGGCTCAGACCCTATATGCTATCATTTGTCCTGTTGCTGCTTGCCTTTCTCAGGAACCCAAGTGAGCAGTAAAAAGAACAATGATACCATCTGGCGCTACTGCGTTGTTGCCCTTGAACTGATAAATGGCACAGAAGAGGCGCCACGATGCTCTCCAGTGGCCGAGAGAGAAATACAAGATGAACTTTCCGCTGTTGAGACAGGTGGCCAAGCGGATGTGGCCAGGGTCTGGGCGGTAGAGAGACACTGGCGGACCGGGTGGAGTTTAGAGCCATGGTGTTTGCGTCTGGTCGGGCCCCCAGAAGCCGTCCAGGCCAAGCGCTTCCCTTCGTTCGGCTGTTCAGCTGCTCAGTCGGGTCCGACTCTTTGTGACCCCGTGGACCGCAGCTCGCCAGGCTTCCCTGTCCTCACTGTCTCCTGGAGGTTGCTGAGACTCATGTTCACTGAGTCGGTGACGCCATCTCACCCACTCCTACCTCCTTCCCCTCTTGCCTTCAGTCTTTCCCAACATCAGGATCTTTTCCAGTGAATCAGCTTTTGCATCAGGTGGCCAGAGTACTGGAGCTTCAGCTTCAGCATCAGTCCTTCCAATGAATACTCAGGGCTGATTTCCTTTCGGATGGACTGGTTTCATCTCCTTGCAGTCCAAGGGACTCTCAAGAGTCTTCTCCAGCACCATGATTCAAAAGTATTAATTCTTTGGCACTCAACCTTCTTTGCGATCCAACTCTCACATCTGTACATGACTACTGGAAAAACCATAGCTTTGACAATATGGACGTTTGTCAGCAAAGTGTTATCTCTGGCTTTTGATATGCTGTCTTGGTTTGTCATAGCTTTTCTTCCAAGGAGCAAGCGACTTTTAATTTCATGGCTGTAGTCACCATCTGCAGTGATTTTGGAGCCCCCCGAAATAAAGTCTGACACTGTTTCCCCCTCTATTTCCCATGAAGTGATGGGACAGGATGNTGTTATCTCTGGCTTTTGATATGCTGTCTTGGTTTGTCATAGCTTTTCTTCCAAGGAGCAAGCGACTTTTAATTTCATGGCTGTAGTCACCATCTGCAGTGATTTTGGAGCCCCCCGAAATAAAGTCTGACACTGTTTCCCCCTCTATTTCCCATGAAGTGATGGGACAGGATGCTATGATCTTAGTCTTTTGAATGTTGAGTTTTAAGCCAGCTTTTTCACTCTCCTCTTTCACTCTCATCAAGAGGCTCTTTAGTTCCTCTTCACTTTATAGATGAGGCAATTATGATCCAGAGGGTTAGGTCATTGGGAAATCCAAGGTCATAGTGTATTAGGTCAGGAAGACAGGTCTCCTGACTCTCACGTGGGCTGTTGTTAGCATCCCGGGTGCATCTTGGTGCTAAGCCAACCCGTGCCTCTCTGGAGAGCCTTTACATTCATCCCATGAAGACAGAAACTGACTCCTGAGTCCTAAAGATTAAAATACATGAGAGTGCCAGGCCCAGAAGTCAGTTCAGTTCAGTTCAGTCGCTCAGTCATGTCTGACTCCTTGCGACCCCATGAATCGCAGCACGCCAGGCCTCCCTGTCCAACACCAACTCCCACAGTTCACTCACTCACATCCATCGAGTCAGTGATGCCATCCAGCCATCTCATTCTCTGTCGTCCCCTTTTCCTCCTGCCCCCAATCCCTCCCGCCATTAGGGTCTTTCCCAATGAGTCAACTCTTCACGTGAGGTGGCCAAAGTACTGGAGTGTCAGCTTTAGCATCATTCCTTCCAGAGAACACCCAGGGCTGATCTCCTTTAGAAAGGACCCCTCCTAATTCCGTTGGTGATCAGATGATGCAGTGGGTCTCTTCAGTCCTGCACACAGTCATTTGCCCATCCATTCATCCCCTGACCACGTGTTAGATGCTTCTTGGTGTGGTTCACGGCACCCGGGAAGGTGCAGAGAGGTGATTCCAACTTGAAAGAAGCTCATATTCTAATGAGGGACGTACGTGTGTACCAACATTTGTGATTTAACAAGAGCTCAAAGGAAAGGTTGGGCTTCCCAGGTTGGTGCAGTGGTTAAGAACACACCTGCCAATGCAGAAGGTGCCAGAGACAGGAGTTCCATCCCTGGGTCGGGAAGATCCCCTGGAGGAGGAAACGGCGGCCCATTCCAGTACTCTTGCCTGGGAAATCCCATGATTTCCCTTTGCATCCCATGAAATCCCGTGAGAGGAGCCTGGCAGGCTACAGTGGACAGGGTCGCAAAGAGTGAGACACAACTGGGCATGTGCAAGCAGAAAGGCCGAGCGACTGCTTGGATCTTGGAGAGGGAACGGGGGACCTGGAGAGTGGGCGGGGGCAGGGAGTCCAGGCAGACCAGCTCTGGGCTGGGGGCAGTGTGTGCACGCATGAGTGTCTGGGAAGTCCTGAAGTCGTGTGTGCCCACAGTGTTGAGGGTCCTCCGGCAGGGCAGGGGAAAAGGCAGGGCCACGGGAGGGGAGACCGTGCAGCTCATTCGTGGCCGGGCTCCAGTCTGCAGCATGAGATTCTCTCGAGAGGGGCTCTCTTTCAGCAGCTAGATGAATATAGTTTTGTATTTTAGACAGCGCTGCATCTCTGTCCCTTGGTAACAGGTTTTGTTAATATTCTGAGCCAGGTTTAAAGTGAAGAGCCAAATTGGCAATGAAGTGTCTTCCTTTGGCAAGTCTGCAACTAACTTTATCAGTAGGGAGAAAAAAAAGATATCAAGTTTTATGGGAAAGCGCTTGCGAGGGTTGATTAGTATTGGTGGTTTTCTTTCCCTCCCATCTGATGACTCAACTCATAGTTCACAGTGACGTTTAGTTGGCAGCTGGCCAGCTCTTGTTCGCCCGGAGACCTGATGATAAGGTTTTCATTCATGGGGGCAGGTCTCCCACCCTGCTTCTTCTGGTTTTTAGCTAGGGAGCTTGACATTCCTGCCTGCTAAGCCCCTGGGGAGATGGTAGGCTTACTCTGTTGGCTTTTCTGGCTGAGGGCCAGCGAGCACTGCGCACAGATGAGGGCCTCTTACTACGCAGAAACTGCAGCCTGAGTGCTTGAGCCTGTGGTTCTGACTGTCCAAACCTTTGGAAGCAAGTCTTGGTCTCTACAAAAGGCAGACTGCTCTGCGATTCCCAGCTGCCTACCGACAAGTGAGATGGTGGTCCATGGCTAAGACTCCGAGCTCCCAAGGCAGGGGGCCCAGGTTCAGTCCCTGGTCAGGGAACTAGATCGCACAAGCCACAGGTGAGACTGATAGAGCCACATAAACGTGCTTTGAAAAACGGTGCAAGACGGAGCGCCTCAGTGAAGAAGATTTGCAAGACCAGACCTGAGGTGGCTTCTTCCAAACTTCAGGAGCTGCTAATATTATTTTTGTGTCATTTTCAACTTTCTTTTTTTTTTAACTCAAAATTTCCGAAGCATGTATCCACAGTGTTGCAGAGTTCCTAGCAACAAACTTAGCAACACATCAGAGAAAAAAACAGTTAACCAGGCCCTGGATTTTCCACTGGATTTGTCATCTCATCTATTTCGTCTTACCTCCGTGGGCCTTGGTTTCCTCTTGTAAATAGGTGGTCACTAAATTCTGTTGTTTTAAAGACATGCTTAAGTTTATTGGGAAGATACGTTAAAGCTAGACCATGTAGAGAATAGAGGGAGACAGTGCAAATTCAGAAGCATGAAATTAAGACCGATGAATCCTAGTGGATGGAGTATTTCAGACATTTCCCCCTTCCCGTACTCCATTTGGGTTCCAGGAAATCACCCGTGCTTTCATTGTTTTTTGGTAGAAGTTTGGAAGAAATTAACTACTTAAATCATACTCTAATAGTAACCTGATTTTATGTATACCTGGATTCTTGTTTGTTTTCCAAAATACACTTATCCATTTAAAGCCCCTCTACGAATCAAAGATAAACATGACCTTGCAATTCCACTTCTGGCATATATCTGGAGAAAACTAATTCAAAAAGAGACAGTTGTTCAAAAAGTGCAGCTGTTCACAGCAGCACTGTTGAAAATAACCAAGACATGGAAGCAACCCGGGTCCATCAACAGATGCATGGATAAAGAACATGTGTTACGTATATACAGGGGAATATTACTCAGCCATAAAAAGGCTGAAGCAATGCCATTTGGAGCAATACGCATGGACTTATAGATTACAATACTAAGTGAGGTAAGCCAGATAAAGACAAATACAGTGTGATATCACTTGTGTGGAATCTGAATGATACAAGTGAACTTTTTTGTGAAACAGAGCACACTCACCGACTTAGAAAATAAACTTATGCCTACCAAAGGGGAAGGGCAGGGGGAGGGATGAATTAGGACTTTGGGCTTAACACATACACACTGCTGCTGCTGCTAAGTTGCTTCAGTCGGGTCTGACTCTGTGCGACCCCATAGACGGGAGCCCACCAGGCTCCTCCATCCCTGGGATTTCTCCAGGCAAAAACACTGGAGTGGGTTGCAATTTCCTTCTCCAATGCATGAAAATGGAAAGGGAAAGTGAAAGTGAAGTCGTGTCCGACTCTTCGTGACCCCATGGACTGTACCCTACCAGGCTCCTCTGTCCATGGGATTTTCCAGACAAGAGTACCGTAGTGCGTGGTCATTTCCTTCTCCAATATACACACTGCTGCTGCTGCTGCTAAGTCGCTTCAGTCGTGTCTGACTCTGTGCAACCCCATAGACGGCAGCCNTGTCCGACTCTTCGTGACCCCATGGACTGTACCCTACCAGGCTCCTCTGTCCATGGGATTTTCCAGACAAGAGTACCGTAGTGCGTGGTCATTTCCTTCTCCAATATACACACTGCTGCTGCTGCTGCTAAGTCGCTTCAGTCGTGTCTGACTCTGTGCAACCCCATAGACGGCAGCCCACAAGGCTCCCCCATCCCTGAGATTCTCCAGGCAAGAGCACTGAAGTGGGTTGCCATTGCCTAGTATTTATAAAATATCTTAACAACAAGGACTTGCTGTGTAGCACAGGGAACTATATTCACTGTCTTGTAATAACCTACAATGGAAAAGAATATGAAAAAAGATATATCTGTGTGTGTGTCTGTGTGTGTACGTATATATGTAACGTCGTGGTCTGGTATTCATATCTCTTACATATTTTGTAAATCTTATGTATATATATAACTGCATCACTGTGTTGAACACCAGAAGCTAATGCAGCATTGTCAATTAAAATAAAAAAGAAAAAAGCTGAATAGTGGAGATTGAGGAAGAGTTTGTTCTTTATGTAAGTTACAGATGCAAGATTCCATGACCAAGAAAGCTAAGGAAGTCTTTTTTAATAAAAAGGACAGATTCACCTTTATGGGTTGTTTTAGACCTGAGGTTCCTAAAAGTTAAATTAAAAAAAAAACAAAAACTGAAACTACTTCAGTCATTTGGAAATGATTTAAAGGAAAAAAATACACAGGTGGCTGGCAGGGTTAGAGCGTTAGAGCGCAAACACTTAAAAAAAAGTAAGCCATCACACTTCTCTGTCCTCTGCAGAGACTTAGTCTTGGAAAGATAGCAAGTGTGCAGATTAACAGATCTCGCTTGCTCCTTGTCAGAAAAGCTATGACAAACCTAGACAGTGTATTAAAAAGCGGAGACATCAGTTTGCTGACAAAAGTCCATATTGTCAAAGCTATGGTTTTTTCCACTAGTCAGATGTGAGTGTTGGACCACAAAGAAGGCTAAGTGGCAAAGAATTGATGCTTTTGAGCTGTGGTGTTGGAGAAGATTCTTGAGTCCCTTGAATAGCAAGGAGATCCAACCAGTCCATTCTAAAGGAAATCCACCCTGACNCTATGGTTTTTTCCACTAGTCAGATGTGAGTGTTGGACCACAAAGAAGGCTAAGTGGCAAAGAATTGATGCTTTTGAGCTGTGGTGTTGGAGAAGATTCTTGAGTCCCTTGAATAGCAAGGAGATCCAACCAGTCCATTCTAAAGGAAATCCACCCTGACTATTCATTGGAAGGACTGATGCTGAAGCTGACCCTCCAAACTTTGGTCACTTGGTGGGAAGAGCTGACTCATTTGAAAAGACCCTGATGCTGGGAAAGATTGAGGGCAGGAGGAGAAGGGGGCGACAGAGGATGAGATGGTTGGATGGCATCACCGACTCAATGGCCATGAGTTTGAGCAAGCTCTGGAAGACGGTGACAGACAGGGAAGCCTGGCGGGTTGCGGCCCATGGGGTTGCAAAGCACTGGACACAACTTAGTGGCTGAATGACATTTAAATTTCATTCTTTTTCCATGGAGCTTCTGCCCCCAACTCCACCAGCTCCTCTCCCCTCAAGAGCACAGTCATGTGATTCTCTTGATTCAAAGAACATTTCTTCCTTTTTCTCACTGTTGAATATGCTACAGGCAGATTTTTAATGATAGTGAAGACACACTGTCCTTTTAAAAATTGTATAATAAGGACTCTACGTAAATATTCTGTGTATGTATATGTATAAATATATATATATATTTAAATTGACTCTTGCTTTGTTAATTATAGACTGGAAAGAATTGTAGGAAAGACTTTTCTATTTTGTTTCCTGGCTTATCTTTAGAACCGTGCTCAGCGCCTGACTTGTGTGTGCTAAGTGTCTGACTCTGTGCGGCCCCACGGACTGTAGCCCGCCAGGCTCCTCTGTCCACGGGATTCTCCGGGCAAGGATACTGGAGTGGGCTGCCATGCCCTCCTCCAGGGGATCTTCACGACCCAGGGATGGAACCTGAGTCTCTTGTGTCTCCTGCATTGACGGGCAGGTTCTTTACCACTAGCGCCTCCCGGGAAGCCTCAGAGCTAGGCTTATAGAAGGTGCTTAACAAGTACTGTTTGAGTAAGTTATTGCTTAGCAATATGCAGAGTTAGCCTTTGGCAGGCTTGTTAGGTGGGCTGAGATGGACCTTGGTGAATTGTTGCTTCCCTTTTCAGCCTCTCCTCTTCCTTCTCACAGGAGAGCTTCTTACACACCTGTAGAATCCGCGTGCGTTTTCTTTATAGATGTATAGTGTTTATTGTGGTCAAACACATGTAACTTAAAACTCACCATTTAAATCATTGTAAAGTCCACAGTTCTGGGGTTTTAGTGTCTTCAAAAGGTTGTTCAGCCATTACCACTGTTTAGCTCCAGAACATTTTTATCACCGCAGATGGAAAAGCGTCTTGTCCCCCCGCTACCCACCCTCAGCCTAGCCCCTGGCAGGCCCTGACTTTCTGTCGCTATGCGTCTGCCCCTTCTAGATGTTTCTATGAGTGGAATCACACAACATGTGGTCTTTGTATCTGGCTTATTCCACATAGCCTAGTTCTTTGTCGAATTTCCTTCATGTTGTAGCAGGTCCTTTATTCCTTTTCATGAATGAGGAGCATTCCACTGAACTTCCCGGTGGCTCAGACGATAAAAGAATCCACCTGCAAGTCAGGAGACCTGGGCTCCGTCTGTGGGTTGAGAAGATTTACTGGAGAAGAAAGTGGCTGCCCATTCCAATATTCTTGCCTGGAGAATGCTATAGACAGAGGCGCCTGGGGGGTTTCAGTCCATAGGGTCGCAGAGAGTCAGGATTGACCAAGCGACTAATCCACGCAGCAGTCCATGTGCGGCTATGTCATACTCTTTTTCCTCCTTTTATTTCCTCTCAGAATCTAGTGGTGGTCCGGTGGCTGAGACTCCATGGTCCCAATGCAGGGGCCTGGGTTTGATCCCTGGGCAGGGAACTTGGTCCAGCATGCCCAGTGAGAGTTTGCATGCTGCTGCTGAAAGGCCCCAGGTGCTGCAGCAAAGATCCAAGAGTCGCTGCGATGAAAACCCGGTGCAGCCACGTAGGACAGAACAGCACAGAATAAAGATCAGGGCGGAAAAGGCTGGGAGGAAACACGACAAAAGGTTAAAAAGAAGCCCGGTGTCTAAGAGCACCTCTCAAAAGGTAATTAGCGAAACAACATGATCAATGGCACGTAAAAACTCACCCAAGGGGAATTTGCATTGTCGAAGCGGAAAACAGCCAAAAATAAAGCAATATATCTGTAATGGTGAAATCTCCAAGATGAGGAGATATTTCCAAGGGGACGGGGGATTTTTTCAGTGCCACTGAATTACGTACTCACGAACATCTGACTTCTTGTCAAGCCAAGTCTGCGGATGGCTGTGGGGCCGGAAGAGGTGTGAAACCAAGCAGACGGGCGCCAGGGTTCTCCTGTTAACAGTTCGCTCTGTGGCCTCGGGTTTTCTGTCCGTTGTTTCGGGTTGATTTTGGAGCACGCCTTCTGCTGAGCGCTCTCTCTTCGTTTTTCTCATTTAGTCATTTATTTTGTGGCTTCTCTTACTTCCTGGCGTCCTGGGCCTCCGTGTCGCCCGGGGTTTCTCTCGTTGGTCGAGCGGGCTGCGCTCTGGGTGCAGGGGGTGGGCTCCTCACTGCGGGGGTTCCTCGGGCTTTGGAGCGCGGGCTTCAGCAGTCGCAGCACGTGGCCTCTGGGGCACAGGCTCAGGGGCTGTGGTGCTCGGACTCACCTGCTCTTCAGCGTGTGTGATCTTCCTGCTCCAGGGACTGAAGGGTGTCCCTGCATTGCAAGGCGGATTCCTAACCCCTGGACCACTAGGAAGTCCCTGTTAAGTGCTCTCTGTACTTTTTTTTTTTTTTTTTTAATCTCTTATACTCCTTCAGAAATGGCATGGACTAGGTATACTTCTTATCCACATTTTATAAATGAGGAGTCTGTAAATGAGGAAATGTAGTACTCTTGCCTGGAGAATCCCATGGATGGAGGAGCCTGGTAGGCTGGAGTCCATGGGTGCTAAGAGTCGGGCACAACTGAGCGACTTCACTTTCGCTTTTCACTTTCATGGATTGGAGGAGGAAACGGCACCCCACTCCAGTGTTCTTGCCTGGAGAATCCCAGGGACGGGGGAGCCTGGCGGGCTGCCGTCTATGGGGTCGCACAGAGTCGGACGCGACTGAAGCGACTCGGCAGCGGCAGCAGAGACGGAATACCATAGTCGAAGTTTCACTTGCTGTGGATCGTGGGAGACAAGACCTGTAACCCAGGTCTGATTGTCTATGATGAGCCTGAGCTCATCACACTTTGTGGCTGGAGTGGGCTCTGTGTTTCTGGGCAGCCCACAAGCAGAGGCACTTTATGCATCTTAAAATGAATAATCAAAAGAAATAGCTCATGACCCATGAGAATGAAGCAGAGCTCGAGTGTGTGTGTAACGAATGAAGTTTTCTTGGAACATGGTCACACCTGTCTGCTTTCCGTGTGATCTCAGCTCTTTCTTGGGACCATGGCAAAATGGAGTTGTTTGGACAGAAATTATGGCCCACAAAGCCTAAAATATTTCCTTGTTGTTGTTGTTCAGTCACTAACTCGTGCCCGACTCTTTGCCACCCCATGAACTGCAGCGCGCCAGACTTCTCTGTCCTTCATCATCTCCCGGAGTTTGCTCAAACTCACGTCGACTGCGTCAGTGACGCCATCCAATCATCTCATCCTCTGTCATCCCCTTCTTCTCCAGGCCTCAGTCTTTTGCAACAGCAGGGTCTTTTCCAATGAGTCAGCTCTTTGCATCAGGTGGCCAAAGTATTGGAGCTTCAGCTTCAGTCCNCTGCGTCAGTGACGCCATCCAATCATCTCATCCTCTGTCATCCCCTTCTTCTCCAGGCCTCAGTCTTTTGCAACAGCAGGGTCTTTTCCAATGAGTCAGCTCTTTGCATCAGGTGGCCAAAGTATTGGAGCTTCAGCTTCAGTCCTTCCAGTGGTTATTCAGGGTTGATTTCCTTTAGGATGGACTGGTTTTATCTCCTTACAGTCCAAGGGGGTCTCAAGAGTCTTCTCCAGCATCACAGTTTGAAGGAATGTGTGAGAGTTCCTTGCTAAAAGGTGTAGATATGGATTCTTCCTGATCTTGGCAGGAAATGATAGATATGGATTCTTCCTGATCTCGGCAGGAAATGAATCAGTTGAAAGAATTTGGGGTAGTTTGGAAAAGATGCCCAAAGGCCAGAGAACTAGAACCAGAGACAAGAGAGTGGGGAAAGGCCCTGACATAGGCCAAAGGGGCGGCCCGGTGGTGACCAGTGGGTACAGACACCCAGCCTGCACTGCTGGGCCTGAGTGTGGTTGTCCTGACAACTGCTCCACTGCTGTTGCTGACCAGCTGCTAAGTCATGTCTGACTCTCTGCAGCCCCTTGGACTGCAGACCTCCAAGCTCCCCTGTCCTCCACTCTCTCCCGGAGTTTGCTCAGCTTCATGTCTGTTGAGTTGATGATGCCATCCAAGCATCTCATCCTCTGCCACCCCCTTCTCCTTCTGCCTTCCGTCTCCATAAGGCTACCCTAACTGCGTGGGGCTGCCACCGCTGTTTCAGGTGCTGGAGTGAACCCTGTGCTGCCCCTGACTGTTTACATCACTAGGGACAGAGCCAAGCCCACAGTGGTGGTGCTGGGCCCAGACTGCAGCGCAGAGGATGCTGAGAAAGGGAGCTGCCGGCACGCTTAGCTTCTGTCCGGGGTGGCTGGCACTGCCTGGTCACGTCACAGGCTCTCCACACGAAGGAAGGGCCCTCAAAGCCTCAGTGCAGGACGGACATCTACGATCCTCTCTCAGCCGGCCCTTATGTGCGTGCCACCAGCTTTCAGACGTCTGGGAAATTCAACGTGTATTGGCCTCAGGAAGAGATTTTTACCAACTGTCTGGGGCAGAGGCAGGAAACGCGACTCGGAGACGTCGTGGAGGGAAGACTCCCAGTCTTGGATTACTTACTGACCTCAAAAGCAAAAGGGCTGGCTCAGCCCTAGTCAGCTCCGTCAGGGAGCTAAACCTGATTCAGTCGACAAAAGCGAGATTTGAAATGTGAATGATTTTCAGAAATCATAGCCTCAGTCAGAGACGCAGCTTTGTTTTATCCTTCTTGAAAACCTTGAGTAGTGGAATAGGTGTGTTTCTTGTTTCCCAGAAAGGAGAACTGTTGCGCGTGTAAACGGAGTGGCTCGTCTGGGGTTATGTAATGACGACTGGTAGAGCTGGGGCTAGGACTCTCTTTCCCTTTTGCTGCTGCTAAGTCGCTTCAGTTGTGTCCGACTCTGTGTNAGAACTTGGCCAGAGTCAGATACTGACCTTCAGAACCATACATAGAAAGAAGCTATGTTTTCCTCTCTGTTCTATTTAAAATCTTCTGACACAGTAAAGTAGCAAGTAAACACTGAAACTAAATGTCATTAAAGTGGATTCTAAAACCTCCATTCCTAAATAATTTAAGGTCATGCTGCTGCTGCTGCTAAGTCGCTTCAGTCGTGTCCGACTCTGTGACCCCACAGACGGCAGCCCACCAGGCTCCCCCGTCCCTGGGATTCTCCAGGCAAGAACACTGGAGTGGGTTGCCATTTCCTTCTCCAATGCAGGAACGTGAAAAGTGAAAGGGAAGGCGCTCAGTCGTGTCTGACTCTTCGCGACCCCATGGACTGCGGCCCACCAGGCTCCTCTGTCCATGGCATTGTCCAGGCAAGAGTACTGGAGTGGGGTGCCATCGCCTTCTCCGATTTAAGGTCGTGAGTAGGTGTAAGTCGTTTCAGTTGTGTCTGACACTGTGGTATCATAAGCTGTAGCCCTCCAGGCTTCTCTGTCCAGTGGGATTCTCCAGGCAAGAGTACTGGGGTAGGTCACCGTGCCCTCCTCCTGGGCACCTTCCTGACCCAGGGAGCGGACCGTATGGCTGCTGCATTGGCAGGCGGGTGTCTTTACCACTAGCGCCACCTGGGAAGCGCGATCTAGCCCAGCTCCTGATAGCTGCGGAATTTCACGCGCTTCAGCCCTAAGCGTGCGCGCCTCAGCCCTAAGCGTGCGCGCCTCAGCGGCTACTGCCCTAGCTGGCTCTGCGCCGGCCGCGCTCTCCCCGTGCATCGCCAGGCCGCTCTGCCGCAGGGGAGAAGGCGGGCCTGGCGCTCCAGACAGCAAGCCTCACGGTCACGTGCGGACTGTCTTGCCCCGTGTCCTCTCCCCTGCGCCCCGGGGCAGCTCGGATAAAGCTCGCCTCCCCAGAGTGCTCAGCACTCTAGTCTGCTCCACTCTAGCTCCCACACCTCTCATATTTGTTGTCCGTTAGGAATATCATTAATTAATCTCAGGCAATACAGTTATTGGGCTTCCCAGGTGGCTCAGACAGTAAAGAATCTGCCTGCAGTGCAGGAGACTGGGTTCGATCCCTGGATTGGGAAGATCCCCTGGAGGAGGAAATGGCAACTAACTCTAAAATTCTTGCCTGAAGAATTCCAGGGCAGGAACTGAGAATTCTGGTGGGCTAAAGTCCATGGAGTCTCAAAGAGCTGGACGTGACTGAGCAACTAACACTCGCTGTAACAGATGGCACTAATAAAGTCTAACATTTCAATGCACTAGCTTTTCTAGGAAATACATTCACAGGTCAACATCTTTCCTCAACATAAAACTATGGTGAAAATATAAGCCCACATAAAGAAAATAAATGGGGAAGCCAAGCCTTTTCTTATTTTATTCCACTTACTAAATGAAATAACATGGAATTTTTATTTAAATAAATTTAAGTATCTTCTGCCAGAGGGCAAGTTTCTGTACTTGGGCCACTCTACTGGAACATGTTGGATTATAACTCATCAAACATAGTTCTACGCAGGAAAAGCCAAGCACCACGCTAGTCAGTTAATGGATTTCAGTGTTTATCAACAACAGCAGTCACGCCCCCAATGTCAAATGACCTATGGTGGGTCAGCCAAGAGTTGAGGGACCTTCACCCCACTGTTTCCAAGCCAAGGACAATAATAAGTGAGACTGTCACAGTTCCTACATAACACACATATACGAAGACACAAACATAAGCACACACACAAACTCTACCAACGATAAAGTATCTTCTCTCCACTGAAGTAAGAACATGCACAGCAAAAATGCTATTGCTAACTCAATCTCACTTACGAGCTAAAAAAGATTAGAATATGAAGCAAACTAGTTTACTGATTAATTTATCCACTGGTAAATACCACATTTTCATTTATAGTGATTGTATCCATGTGATATTTTCTTATCAAATAAAACTGAATTCTACTTAAAATAATTGTCTCTTCTCTCGTCTGTCTTGAGAGTAGAAACAGCATGGCACAGACACCTGTGCTAACAGGCCATGCTGCGTTTTCTCTTTTGTTCTTTTTCACAGAACTGTTACATCATTCAAGTGGCTTTGCTCATGGTTATTAAAGAATTAAATAGTGTAACCTCATTTTTCCATGCCTAGGCTCAGCTAGAAATAAAAAGTTAGTGAATTATGATTCAAAAGTGTGGTTAGAAATTAATTTTTAAACAATAATTGTATTTGAACAACACAGGGCATGACGTATTAGTTTGTAAAATGGCAAAACTAAATATTAATTCATACAATGAAAGCAAATGGTATAATAAATAACCGTTTAATGACTCTTTATTGTTTTCTGAAGAAAAGGATTTTATTCCCCCACAATCCTGTATTTAAGAACATTTCATATCCATATACACTTAGAGGACCTACATTAACCTAGAATTTTCTTTGACACTTTATCTCTTAAATGATAGAAAAGAGTTGTAAATACCAATTACATTTTGTTGCAGAAATCACTTCAATTTCATGCTTCTCTAATGTACAGTGCCTATTAAATTACCTGCATGATCACAGTCAAAACTTTATTTCCATACTGAACTATCACTGCATGGCTACTCCGCCATGCAAAAGATACTACAAACTTAATTAAAATTGACATAATCATAAATGTATTATTTTGTTATAGTAGTTTTTAGAGGAACACATCAAAACTGGCTTAGATTGTAACAACATTTTTTTACACACAAAACTTAAAAAAGGATGTCTTTCTCTGAATGTTTAAGAAACGCATGGTCAAGGACTTTAAAATTTTTCCTTAAATAGTTTCTTCAAAAGGCGTAACCTCAAATGCCAATGCACAGTTAAAGATTTTGGTTTTCTCAATGTTACTGAAATCTTGATAGACACCTTTTCTTAAGAATCATAAAGTATGATACAGATACATAATAAGCCTTAAAAAAATACCTGAGAGGTCTTGCCTGGGGATTGCCTGCTTCTACATATGGATGTAAATAATCCTTTATGTAGAGATCAGCAGCACTATTAGAATGGGTGCAAATGAGAATCCTGCTGAAATAAATGGTGCAAATAAAAAGAATGATACAACACAAAACTATTCAAGCAGTATAACACCAAAAGAAAGCAGTGGCCATTTTAATACAGCACATTTCCTTCAACCTACTCGGCAACCTCTAACATATTCAATTACGCTTTTAGGCAATTACTCTTAAAGCTTAATTACTCTTTAAGCTGTAAGGGTGACAACTTCCCCCAAATTATTTTTTAAATCATATAAAATTATTTTTTAAAAACCCAACCCTTTTAACTCTAATATTTATCGCAACTCTTAGCAGACTCAGCATTTTGATGACTATTTAAAAGCTACCATTCTCTATGTTACCAATTTTTAAAAACAGTATGTTTTCAGAAGATTCAAATTTTAGTGCTTTGGGGTCTGAGTGTGGGCTCTTTTGGGGTCTTTTTATAATTTTAATTTTAAAAACTTTACAAGCAAGATGAAAACTGTCTTGCTAGCCCTTGCTCTGCTTTCCCAACAAGGACACAAGCTGTGCCCTGCTGATGAGGGCAGTGCGCATGCACCGCCGTCTTACCTGGTCTCCTGCTGCTGGAGGATGTGCCTGACAGCCTGGGCGAGGGTGAACGTTTTGCCTGTGCCGTATGGGCCAATGATGAGGACAGGGGGCAACTGTATTGAAAGAGGGGTCGTAATGGCCAGAACAGCCTCTTTCTGTTTGGCATTTAGCCGAGGATCCAACTGTTCATCCCACTGCCTAAAGAAAATTAAAACGTAAGTTACTTTAAACATAACATGACATATAGGTATCCTGAATTTCCATGAACCATTAAAAATACTGAAATAACATAGCACCTATAATAACAAATGCTTATTCTAAAACTACATGTTAAAAATTCCCAAGACAGAGTCAGTATAGGGTGTTTTACTATGATGATCAGAATTCACTGTAGTTATCTTGTCCTTTCCAGGTACACAAGACTCTGATAACTAACCTAAAGACATCACAACACACTTCTAGTCGAGCTGCTGCCACGGCTATAAACAGTAATAGCAATGTCTCAAAAATGTACTTTCCCTCTTACATAAAAGCGCCAGAAAACTTTTTTCTGGTAATAATGTATTAGCAGTTACTTTGCATAGCAAATTAAATGCCAAAGGGAAACTAATTTTCAAAATCTAAACCACTGCAAGATTTCTCGGTAAAATCTAAAACAAAAGAAAAATAAAAACCTCTGTGTGACACTGATTAAGAGATATTAAACTTCTATAAAGATCTTAATTTAGAAAATAAGAGGTTTTGTTCATGGTGCTTTTTAGGACTACCATATCCTTTAACTTTTCTATTTATTCTATTAATTTTTGAGAGTTTGATATTGAAACTTTAACTAAAAATATTAATTCATCTACTCCAAAAATAATTTTATAGTAGAACTTTATATAACTTTGTTCTGTATTCTCCAAGTTTCCTATAAATGTACTATCATACTTTCATAATTTGAAAAAGAAAACGGTTTAAGGGCAAACAAGATGAAATGCTTTCTAATATTCCCACACACAGTAAGACAGGTGTGTCATACTCTTCAGGGCAGAGACACCTGTCACGGCCGCACAAATGGCTCCGTAAGGAGGCCTATCTTATCAGGGTCACTTCTCTGACTTGGCTAATTCTGAAGATTTAAATGGACAGCAGATGCTGAAAGGGATCAAACTAAGTGGAGAATCAACAGCATTCTTTCTCACAACTACAATTATAGTACGAAAGACGGCAACAACTATGGTAAAAATGATAGAAATGTGAACCAAAATAGGAAGGGGGTGTGTAAAGAGACTCTTGGAAACTTTGCAAAATGCCTACAAAACAATCCTGAAATAGGAGAACATGGTTTAGACAGAACAATTCCCACTCTGTGAGGCTACACCGTACTTAAAACAGAAGCTCGCTATTTATGGAAAACCATCTTAACTCTTTCAGTCTTAAAGAAGTATAACAAATGCCATGTATCACTATAGAAAATTTCAAACAAATTCTACTAATGTAAAACCTTAGAAAACAAATTTTAACCATATAAGCATGTCATTACTTATTTTTCTGATTTATTTACATTTTTACATCTGACTTATTTACATTTCTTTAAAGTAAAAACCAAAAAGGCTCTGACCACTGACACTAGATTTCCTAGAAGCAATTCACTAAAAATTCAAGGACTCCCTCATCCAATTTATTTACTCACAATTCTGCCAGTACCCAGCAATGCTCCATCTTCTGTAAGTAAGGAAATTGCTTTAGCTGAGTACTAAGTCCAGATCTAATCTATGTGGCAGACATTGTGGAATGGGTCCCCCTCAAACCATCCACAGCTCCCTTCTCTACCTCCTCGATTAGTGAACCTAGCCAGCAATAATACTCCTTTCTCCAGTCTCTGGAGACCCAACTCTGGTCTAAGCGGAGAGGAAAAGGAGATCTTGTCCTCACTGGCACTGCTGAGCCCCTGCACCAGCCCTGGACCACCGAGCTCTGGGTCTCAGTTACTACTTGCTTAAGGCACAGTTAAGCATCCATACCGACCACTGTGATTCGATGATGCCTCACCCCAAGAGCTCCCTTATCTGTACATGGAGATAATCACATTCCATCAGATAGATATTTTAAAGATCAAATAAGATAATGCATGCAAGCTGTTAAGAAAAACAGTTGACCAACAAGTGCGAAATTAATGCTGACTTCTATTACTATAATATTTTCTACAGATTTCAGAAAAGTAAGATATTATTACATTATTTGACCAGGGCACACTTTTGAAAATAAAAGAATGTTCTTAAAATACCCTCCCATCTCTCAAATTTGGGAGCTTTAATGAGACAGATATTAGATTACTGATATATGCTTTTGAACTGAGGTGTTGGAGAAGACTCTTGAGAGTCCCTTGGACTGCAAGGAGATCCAACCAGTCCATTCTGAAGGAGATCAGCCCTGGGATTTCTTTGGAAGGAATGATGCTAAAGCTGAAACTCCGGTACTTTGGCCACCTCATGCGAAGAGCTGAGTCATTGGAAAAGACTCTGATGCTGGGAGGGATTGGGGGCAGGAGGAGAAGGGGCCGACCGAGGATGAGATGGCTGGATGGCGTCACCGACTCGATGGATGTGAGTCTGAGTGGACTCCGGGAGTCGGTGATGGACAGGGAGGCCTGGCGTGCTGCGATTCATGGGGTTGCAAAGAGTCGGACACGACTGAGCAACTGAACTGAACTGAACTGAAATATACTTCAGTCAAATATAAGAGATTAGTGATAGATCTATAGGTAAAACTCTAAAATAGGTTGGTATCTTTTATTTATATTGGCCATTCTATTTGTGAATCATTTCAGTGTAAATAAATGATTCAGAGTAGATCAGAAACTTTATCATGTGTTGTCTCTCTAGCTGGTCGTTATGCATAATGAACATGTATAGAAAGCCAATATGTAAAATAAACTGTCTTTATTTATTGTGCCACCTGCTTAATAAAGAAGAAGATTTACAATAAACAAGCTGGTAAAACTTCTGATTTTCAATTTAAAAAAAATGTAAAGTCTCTCCATTTACTCTTCATTTAAAGGTTATTTTATTTCCTGAACCAATTTAATATTAAGTTCTTTTTTTCCTGGTCTAATGCATTGTTATTATTAATTTATAGGCTACATCCTCAAGAATAATTTCTTAATTTCATTTATCTTTGCATATTTCATCTTATTCCAGAAAAGATTTTAAATAGCTAACAGTTTCTAAAAACTCTTAAACTCAGATACATTTTAATTGCTATTTAAATTATAGTGGTATGAAATCTCTTTCTGCTCGAAAGTTCTCTGCTACTTGACATCTCCTTACTGCTGCAGTTAGCACCATCAGTGGTATCTGAACACACTGCTATATACAAAGCATTTTCCAGAAGTGAGTACGTCGAGGAAACACCTAAAAGTTTACTGGTATGGCTTCACATTTAAAACCCAAATTTTCTTCTTTAAACATGATATTCTTATTAACTTAAATGTGTCATGTATTAATAATGTACAAGGTCATGCTGGAGATTCAAAGAGAAATAAGATACAGTCTCTTCTAAAAAGCTCAGAGTCTAATGAGAACAGAAANAGTTTACTGGTATGGCTTCACATTTAAAACCCAAATTTTCTTCTTTAAACATGATATTCTTATTAACTTAAATGTGTCATGTATTAATAATGTACAAGGTCATGCTGGAGATTCAAAGAGAAATAAGATACAGTCTCTTCTAAAAAGCTCAGAGTCTAATGAGAACAGAAATGTCTACAACTGAGAAAAATTAACTTTGGAGAAATTATGCTTGAAAGTGTAAAACTGACCGAAACAGGCACACAGTAGGCATCAGTGAGTGTCTATCTGGTGAAATAACGGAGTGAGAAGGCCAGGCTCATTTTCCTTAGGAGAGAGCACTTAAGCTGGAGTAAATCTTCAAGGACAGACAGATTCTCCAATAGATCAATACTGGGCAAAGACAGTTTCAGGGAGGAAAAAAAAACAGAGCTAGAACACAGGGCTGGGGAGGGGGAAATATCGAGTTTAAAGAGTATGAAGTTTCAGTTTTACAAGATGAGAAAGTTCTGGAGATTATACAACACTGAATATAGTTAGCACTCTTGAACTATACACTTAAAAATGGTTAAGATGGTAAGTCTTACGTAGATTTCACCAGTTTTTTTTTTAAAGGTCTTTTTTTAAAGATAAGGAAGCAAGTAAGTGTAGGGCAAATTGAACAAACATCAAGGTAATTCAATATGGCTAGCACATGAGGATTTAGAGGAAGAAAGGGAGAGTAAAGTAGGAAAAACTATAAGAAATCTGAAAAGATACTGTTGGGAAGCTCTGTCCGTCAATGAGACACATAATGAGAGCTTTGTATTAGGATGTTCAGGTTTTATCTACATATGAAGGAGACTCCTTCAGAGGTGTGTATGCAATGAAATGAAATGATTATTTAGCGAAACAACTTTGGAAGAAAGAAATATGGGTTAGCCCACCCACAGAACTAGTGGGACTGATGACCAGCTCAAAGGCTACCAAAATAGCGCAGCTCTGAAGACGCACTGGTCTATGGACGGAGAGGAGGAAGCACGCAGAGAAGCCCATCACGTGAGTGCTGAGAAGAGAAGACGTCAGGGGTTTTCCAACTGGCAGATCTCTGACTGCTCTCAGCAGAGTGAGAAAGCAGAGAACAGAGATTACAGGATGGGTAAATAAGACTGCCAGAACCAGGCTGACTGCTTCTACTCAAGAATGTTGGCAATAAAAAGAAAAACAGGGAAGGGGTAGGAGGAGTCAGCGAGAGCAGGGAGAAATGACGTGGATTTTGTCTTGTAAGGTGTATTTTGCTCTGTTCTGTTTTTAGGACCAGAAGAGGTGAATGTGAGGGGAAACGATGTCAATCACGTCTAGGCCTGGCCCATGGAAACTTCCCCCGTGATCCTCTTTGCTCACGCTTCCCTGTCTGCCAGCTCCTGTCAACACCGAGGGTGACGTTGGAAATCACTTATTAAAGATAACAAGGCCTCTGTCAGAGACGGAGCAGGGCCCCCTCCCGTGGCTGGATTGACACAAGTGATGAAAAAAATAACCCATACGGCCACTGAGATTTTAAAGAAAGGTGGAGTGAGCTGAGCCTGGGTGGTGGCTAAGAGGATAAATCAGTGAGACAGTGGAAAGAAAGTGCAGGCACAGGGCGTCCACTGCAGCCAATCTGGAGACAAACAGAAGGGTCATGTCTAATTACATGCAACGATGTGTAAAGAGAGTTAAGCAGAAAAATATGTACACAGTGATTAATTTTATAGCATCTTCTATAATACATCCTCCATTTTTTCTTACAAAAATGCGTTTCATATTCAAAAATCATTTTAAATTAACTCTTTGAACCACTTTTAAAAAGGCCCTGGATTTCCTATTCAACTTCTACTCAGAAATATTCCTAAATTGTGTGGCATCAATCGATCAAATTACACCTGTTGAGAAAAGCAAAAGAACTCATTCAGACTCTGAGGGAAAGTGAAGAGAAGAGATGAGGGCTTCAAACGCTTCATTCTAAGCATTCCTGCACTCTCTTTTCTCAACTGAGAACGTGTCCCTGAAGGATATATGGAAATCTTACAAACACGCTTGAGTTACTTGATACAGATATCCAGTTTAATATTAACATGACCTCCTGAACGAGGTATCGCTTTCTGTACCTGTTGGGACTCCAAGGTATGGTTGGAGCCATAGTGATGTCTGGAAACAAAACCCCGTTGTCCTTGACCCTGTCTAGTGCATAATGCATTTCACAGAGGGGTAATCGATTTAACTGAAACTGGAGCTCAACCTGAAATACAAAAAAAAAAAAAGGTTCTTTAAGAAGCATTAAGGTAAACACTGATACTTTTCAGTTTGCTAGAATGCTCTGTGGAGACACCCTTTTACAGGAGCCAGGTTCAGAGATGCCTTTAAAGTGTCATCGTATCTGATCACGATATTCATGTGTGATGCTTGCTTTATTTAGTACCAGGCACTGTTATATCCGCTTCACATAGCGCCAGTGATGTATATACTACGATTAACCTCAATTGGCAACTAAAGAAACTGAGGCACTTAATTACTTAATCATTAAATAAAGGTTATCTGATTCTACCATTCCTATGAAGAATATATTTGGTAAAATTAGCAGAGCATCTCTGAAATACCATCTCTCAAGGATTAAAACCAACCCTATGAAACTGTATTGATTTACTATGAGTGAATAATATTCACCAAATGCTACATTTAGATACAAAAAAAGCAGCATTCCACTCAAATATGGCAGGCAGACTGAGCAGAGCTCACTGAAAATCCATAAAGACACAAAGCGTAAGAGCAGACACAACTTCAGGTAAGAACGGCCTCAGGACCTAGCTCAGCTTCTTTTTAAACTGTTTTTCCATCGCTGATTTAAAACAGAAATCAGAAAGCTTGACCATGCATAAAAATGGAACATTTTAGATTTTACTTCAAAAGAATCGATTTTCCTCTGAAAGTCACCAAAGGTCTGATTCTCCACCCACCAGAATTAATACTCCAAGTCAACTGCACTTCTCACTGCAGCAGAGAAAGGGGAATCAAACCAGAAGAAGAGTGTCAGCCAACAAGGAGACCGACCACAGCGAAGGCCCCACTCTCCCAAACAGACCTGTGTGTCGTGATCAGGCCGAAGATGAAGTTCTTCACAGCATTCCCTGGATATCCTTAAAAATATATATTCTTTTGTTTTTTCTTCAATAGTAGCTTCATAAACCTTTTCTTTGGTTCCCTGGGTCTGTACTAACTTCTCTTTAGGGACTGGTAATAAATAAACAGCATTGACTTTGGTCATCACCAGCCGTCCAGCCAAAGTATCTTCAGAAAGTGTTTCAGTAAGCTTAAAGCGGCCGAAAAGCTGTCCATTCTGAGCATACTTTGCACCCCCAGAAACTCCAGTGAGCATGAAGCTTGCTAGAATCTGCAACTGCACTTTAAGATTGAACCTAAATAAAAAGTAGAAAAATGAGTTTAAATTTTTTACATTCAAAACATTAAAACTAAATAAAAGAATAAAACAAAATAAAAAGAAACAGAACAGTTAAAACTTAATTATCCACTACACTTTGCTGAGCTACAAATTAATTACATACCATCTTTCTGTCTCTAATCCAAGCTGGAAACAGCAAAGCTTTAAGTGAATGAATAAACTCTGAATGTTTACAAAAATGCATGCTTAGTTGTACTGAAGAATACACGTGTTTTTAACTCTGAGCATTTAAAAGGAAGCTAAGAATGATTTTTTTTAATAAAATGAAACGTCATGCACTATTTAATGTGAAAGCCTGTTTGAATACACCAGTAAGACAACCAAGATTTTAAAATCGCCTAAGCCAGAATGAAATGTACGTGTTGAAACTTCAACAGAGTTTGATTAAGCTGATGCTTTCTACGTAGTTCTTACCAAAAGAGTCTAACCATAAAATTTCACTTCCAGTACTGTTAATGAATAACATCCGGAATACATTTCTGCTCACACCTACACCGAGGCAGATCTCATGCCCGAACTACGGCAGGAGGGGCTCGGGGCTATCTTACCCCCCATTCCCACTCCACGCGGACGTGTGAGCGTGAGAGAGAACCTGTGTGTGCAAGACGCACAGAGAGGCAAGATTAACCCACAGGCAGCAAAGACGAAGGGAAAGAAGGACTTAAATTAACAGCTCTTCTCCTTTGCCATTCTGAAATGATGCTGTGTGAGAGAAGACAAAGTGGTAACAATAGGAACATTTTATTTTTCTTAATAAGGTTTAAAAATTTCCAAGAAAAAATTTACTTGTTTCATAATCTATACACCCATTTGTGGAAAGGCTACTTTTTAGTGGTGGTATGGAACTGTTTTCTGTTCAGGTCTTCTTTTGGATACATGATGTCCAGGATGTCTTATAAATTCTTAAAGAAAAAGAAAGATCCTTTTCCAAAACATTATACATTTCACTATACAAAAACATCTGCATTGTTTACAATACTAGGAAATCAATTCTAATTAAAATATATTAAAATTCTGAATTTCCATTTATATACTTTAAAGTTAGAAAACTGTAGTTAGAGAAGTATTAAAACAGCAATAATAAAATAGTTAAGAAAAATAAAACAGCTATTTATGCACGTAGTAAGTCATAGTATTTATAAGCTCCACTATAAGTTATTTTAAAATATACTTACAATATACTCAAAGCTACAGAAAATACACTAAAATGCTTTATTATAAGCATAAGTGTGACGTTTAGTGACACGGCTTTCTTGAGGATCAGACGGACTCTAAGAGCGCTTGCTGAGTGTGCGTCACGTGCGTGTGGCACGTGGGGCCCCTGGAAGCCACACTCTCTCTCTCATTCTCTGCGCACCATGCCACTAGCTCCAAACTAGAAAAGCAGGATATGACTTAAAGAAGCAAGACTGCATGTCATCTAGATACATTTGATTCTTTGAAGACTGGAATGTGCCCTAAAGATTCATATAAAAATAAGTCATAAAATGAAAATGAAACAGAAGTGCACCACTTTGCCCAGTTTACATATAATATCTGTTCACCTTCCTTNCTCTGCGCACCATGCCACTAGCTCCAAACTAGAAAAGCAGGATATGACTTAAAGAAGCAAGACTGCATGTCATCTAGATACATTTGATTCTTTGAAGACTGGAATGTGCCCTAAAGATTCATATAAAAATAAGTCATAAAATGAAAATGAAACAGAAGTGCACCACTTTGCCCAGTTTACATATAATATCTGTTCACCTTCCTTAAAAAAAAAAACAAAAAACACAGAACACAAGCTTTATAAAGCAACACAAACCCTTAGGTTATTCATGTTTTTTCATATAAAGTTAAATTTTTACTTTGCTTTCCTCATCCATATAACTGAGATGTGTGATCATTAGAACTTTCTCAGAGAAGAGATTCCTTACAGCCCATTCTTCACTCACAAACGGCCTCTATGTTGCCAAAGCAGATGAACAGATTTCTGTCTTTGTTTGTCATTATTACTACTTTGCAACCACTTCCCATCTCTTTTAAACTCCTTCGCCACTGGCTTCTGTCCAGTCGCACTCTCCAGAGTTCCCTTCCTGTCCTTCCGCCTGATCCTCGATCTCCCAACTAGGCACCACCCACCCTGCCCCCTTTTTGTTTTGGCGGAGGTCACCCTCTCACCAACCAAGGTCATCCTCTCCAAGATGTCTCAGCTCAGGGCTGTAAACCCAACTGCCAAATACGCACCCTGGATTACGTGCCCTGCAAACTCAGTGCAAGCAAAAGAGACTTGTACCCAACCTCTCCGCATGCTCCAAAACACCAGGCCTCCCAGACACGAGCCCTCTGGCACACTAGCCCTCCCGAACACCAACACTCCCAAACACCAGCCCTCTCAGGCGTTACACAGCCCAGATAAGGGCACTGTTTATCTAGCTGCTGCTGCAAAGTTGCTTCAGTTCAGTTCAGTTCAGTTCAGTCGCTCAGTC
>SJYA01003908.1:33461-46675 GCA_006410615.1 Neotragus moschatus | reverse complement strand
GTTCATGGTTCACGTATTGCTGAAGCCTGGCTTGGAGAATTTTAAGCATTACTTTACTAGCATGTGAGAAGCAGATACCATTCAGGACCCAGGGCCCTCTGTCAGGGCCAGGCCAGTTGGCTGCATCACTTGGACCATAGCCACTGGGTTGAAATGCTACTAGGCACTGGGTACTTGTCATCCAGCCCTGACTGGGACCAAGGCTGCCTCACCAGGGGTTGGAGGAGAGGTGGTGGCAGGAGCACAGAGGACTTTCTATTCTTAGTCCTAAGCAGTCAGCTGCAGAGAAAATTCAGTGAGGAGGAAGAGCTGAACACTGCCCACCCTGGCTGGCATAGTGAACCTTGGTGCTTGGGGACCCAGTTGGCTGGGCCCTGTGTCCATCTAGAAGAGATTGGAAAGAGAGATCATCCTCCTCTGCTTGAGTTTTCCCCCTGCCACCTCAAGTTCCTCTCTGAGCCAGAGAATGTTTAGACTTCTCACCAAAATGCAAGGAGATTTTTAGATAAAATCCATCCCTTCCAGGGGCTTCCCTAGTAGCTCCGTGGTAAAGAATCTGCCTGTGAATGCAAGAGACGCAGTTTCAATTCCTAATTTGGGAAGATCCCACATGCCACAGAGCAGCTAAGCCCTTGCAGCCTAGAGCCAGTGCTCCACAGAAGAGAAGCCACTGCAATGAGAAGGCACTAGAGAGTAGCCCCCCTGGGCACAACTCGAGAATGCCTTTGCAGGAATGAAGACCTTGCACGGCAAAAGAATAAATAAATAAAATTAAAATTAAATAATTTTTTTAAAATCCATTCATTCCAAACTAGGGAGCCGGACTCTGGTTTAAAAGGACTCATAAACCACCCACTGCAAGCTGGTCCCAGTCCAGGTGGATGCATCTTCTGGTATCCACAGTTGTGGTAGGGAGTGGGTCAGAAGCCTCTCATGTACAAAATGCTTTGCGTATTACCTGTGGAGTTTGAGGTGAGTGATAGGGACACAGGATATGAAGGGAAGGGATACAGGAGAGGTTAATATTGTCAGTCACTCTATGTTCGTGTTTTTATTTCCTGCTAACAATGAGATGCAGCTGGAATCAATTCCCTCAGCCCTGCCAACTTCACTCCAATGTCTTGGTACCACCAGACCATGTAAATATCCCCATAGACCACCTGGATAAGAACCAAGCAAACTTGCAACCTCTGAGCTGTAGTGGGACAAACCTTGCCAATTATAAGGATGGGTTTTCAAAGCTTCATATCCAGGTGTGTAGGAACTCAGAGGCACAGCAGATTTTTGCCACATCTTGGGGCTTTTCTTGGAGGGGGGAGCTCTGGATAAACCAGGCCTGTCAGGAGTGGACATGGTAATGATATGGGGCTGCTATTTGCTACTACTTAAAACCAGCTTTTGGATCACCTCAGACCATTCCAGGGATTCACAAAGATGGCCTTGTGGGGAGCAAAGCCTCATTCATAGTCGCATTCACAACAGGAACCTACAGAAAACACTTAGTAGTCATGATTGCTATTAAGCAAATACTCTTGGCTCTCTGCCTCATGGTTGCTGTTCCTGATATTGTATTTCAGTGTGACCATCTGACTAGCTTTGACCAATGAACTGTGAGCTGAAGTGATATATCACTTCTAAGCCCAGGTATTTAATTGCTGGGCAAGATTCTCCTTCCCCACTATGATCTCTTTCTGTGTCCCTCTACCTTGACAGTTGGTGATGTTTGCAAAGGTGGTTGCTCTGTCCACTTGGGTGTCAGAGTAAGGAGCACAGAGCATAGTCCTGTTGGTCCACAATGGATGTGTAGCATTACTTAGTAAACCTTGGTTGTCATAGGCTGTCAAGATTTGGAGATTATTTGTTATCATAACATAACCTAGACTATTCTGACTGACACTCAGATAAGACATGCTTATAGGCAAACTAGCTGTCTAAGGTGGCCTTGAGATAGCCTCTTACAGCTTTCTTGAGGTTCTAGGGTCTGATGTAAGCTCCTACATGATCTCTTGGCTGAGAGTGATTATCCATTTAATGACATAGCCATGGACTTCCTGGCCTGCCTTCTTCCAAATACTCAGAAGAGTGCCCTGAACCTCTGAGTGCAGGGCATCACAAAAGATACAAGGCCTCTCTGTAGGGCATGAGACAAATGCTAAACCCAGGAAGCCCAAGGCATAGTAGGCAGAATAATGTCCCCCCAAAGATGTCCATATCCTAACCGCCAGGACCTGTGAATGTGTTACATTACATGGCAAAAGAGACTTTACAGATACGAGGAAATTAAGGATCTCAAGATGGGGAGACTATCCTGGATTACCTGAATGGACCCAATGTGACCGCAAGTGTCCTTAAAATTGAAAGAGGCAGGCAAGAGTGTTAGAATCAGAGAGAGATTTGAAGATGCTATGCTACTAGTTTTGAAGACGGAGAAAGGGGAGGATGTGCCAAGGAAGGCAGGTGGCTTCTAGATGCTGGAAAAAGCAAGGAAACAGATTCTCCCCGGAGCCTTCAGAAGGAAGAGAGTCCTGCCAACTCTTTGATTTCAGCCCAGTGAGACCCATTTCAGACATCTGACCTTCAGAATTGTAAAAGAATATATTTGGGTGGTTTTAGGCAACTGAGTTTGTAGTCATTTGTTAGAGCAGCCGTAAGACACTAATACATAAGGGGAAATGCATTACCGCTCCTGAGCCTTCTCCGGAGCCACCACCCAAACCTGCCACAGCCACAGCATAACCTGCACTAGATGCAGAACCTAGAGCCCCCGGCAACCATATAATGACTAAGCGCCTGTCAGCAGACCTTGAATCCTATAGTGATTATGGTAGACATTCTTTGAGATCCTTCAAGTTTGAAGCTTCGGCCCATTGCCCATCACTGGAACCAATGCACTGCGTCTTCCTTATTCACTGTGATACCCCAAGCCTATGGAGTAGACACCAGTATATATTAGGTAAATGGAAGAATAAATAAGTGAATGAATGTCATGAAGAGTTATCTGATTATATGTGTAGTTCTTGATTATAAGAAACACATCAAGCTGAGTTGCTCACAGTAAAAAAATTCAAACAAAACAGCAAACGAATACAAAAAAGAATGTAATGCTTTGCCCACTCGCCGTTTTGTCAGGTGCAAACACAATCTGTATGATTCTCCTTAGTTGGCTGATTCTTTTCATTCCTTCTGCTGTGCGTGTTTTATCTGTGTCTGTGCTGGCAGAGGGGTTTTCTGACAGTGCAACAGATCCATCCTCCCCTGGACACCTGCTTCCTCCAGCTGATTAAAATTTCACTCATTTTTTTACAGAAGTAGTATGATTTTGTAAGCAAGGATATTCAGTGGGACTAAAAAGAAGCAAACTATCGCATATTTTAGTTATCTGAATACAATTTCAGCTGTTCTTATTTATTCTGACCCTGCTATTGAATAATAATTATGAAAGAATTAGAGTTTGTGCCGCCACCAAACAACATTTTGCAGATAGCTAGACAGGTACGATCCGATCCTAACAAAACAAGCATATCTCACTTAACATCAATAATATATTCCTGAAAAAACAGAAGTTCTGTCCCCAAACACTGACCACTATTTTAAAGGGTGATAATCCATTCTGTCCTGGTGACTCAGACAGTAAAGAATCTGCCTGCAATGTGGGAGACCTGGGTTCAATCCCTGGGTTCGGAAGACGCCCAGAAGAGGAAAATGGCAACCAACCCCAGTATCCTTGCCTGGAGAATCCCAAGGATGGAGGAGCCTGGTGGGCTATATAGTCCATGAGGTCAAAAAGAGTCAGACATGACTGAGAGACGAACACTTTCACTTTCACAATCCATTCTGTAACAATCCAAAACTCTAAGATAATTTCCTAAAGTATAATTGAAACACAGCAAAATGCCTATGTACGTATCAACTATCATCTTTGTTAAATGTTTAAGTCACAATCCTTTGATTATCAAAATGACAAAGTCCAAATCAAAATGGATCTAATACTGAAATGAAAAATTTAAACCTATAAAACTGCTAAAAGAAAATACTTATGACTTTGAATTAGGTAAAGATCTCTCAAATGTGACACGAAAAGAAGCACAATCTATAAAAGAGAAAAGACTGCTAAACTGGGCATCAACAAAACTGAGAACTGCTCTTCCAAAGACATTGTTGAGAATGAAAAGACTAGCCACAGACAGGGAAAAAATATTTTCAAGTTACACATCGGATAAAGAACTTGACTCAGGAATCTGTAAAGAACTTTCAGGACTCAATATTGGAAAATATAAATAATCCTGCTTTAAATGGGCAAAAGATTTGAACAGAGACATCATCAAAGAAGGTATGTGGATAACAAAAAGAACATATGCTAAGATACTTTATCCTCATTAGTCTTTAGAGAAATGCACTATACACCTATTAGAATAGCTAATGTTAAAACAAAAAAAGCCGACAGTACCAAGTGCTGAAGAGGGATTCTCATTCACTGTTGGTGGAAATGTTTTTACATTTCCAAAGTGGCATAGTCACTTTGGAAGACAGTTCAATGGTATCTTATAAAGAGAAACATAAAATAATCACATGACCCAGCATTCTCTCTTTTAGATATTTATCCAAAAGAAATGAAGATGAATGTTCATATAAAAACCTGTGTGTGAATTTATAGTATTTGGTCATAAAAATCAAAATCTGGAAACAACTCAATGTGCCTCAGTTGGAGAATGGCTGGCCTATTCATGCAGTGGAAGGTTATTAGCAATGAGAAGGAACAAACTCTGATACACTCATCAATACAAATGAACCTCAAATGCATTATGCTAAGTGAAAGATGCCAGACTCAAAAGGCCACCTACTGTATGATTCCATTTAGATGTCATTCTGAAAAGGCAAAGCGATAAGGTCAGAAAGAAGATCAGAGGTTGCCCAGGGTGGCAGGGGTGGGGGAGGAGCTGACCACAAAGGGGCACAGAGGGAAATTTTTGTAATGAGAGAAATATTCTGGATCTCAGTTGTGGCGAGGTTTGTCAAACTGCGGAACTGTGCACTTTTTTTTAAAGAGCATATTTTACTGTATATAAATTATACCTTAAGAAACAGCAGCAACAAAACTAGCAAAGGTGAGTGGCTTTGTATATAGCAGCACATGTTATTCCCGTGACCCTGTGGATGGACATGATTCCGATAATCTACCATTTGCATTTGCAAAGGCAGTTAAGACTTTGCTGAATGTTGTTTTGTTAAAATATTGAATTGAGGTTTTGGTCTGTAAATATCTTTTTTCCCCCCTCTATAAGGATCAGCCAAAAATATATATTGACAAATACATGTGTTCAATAAGGTTTGGGTATTAAAAACCCTGGGGGTTTTACTGGGAAAACAAACTGAAGAGACATTCTGCAGAGTGTGCGAGTCTCAGGATACCGCTGAACTCTGTTTTTATATTCTGGCTAAAGGCCTATACCAGCACTGTTAAACTGACAAATATACAACAAATCCTGTTGAATAAAAAATCCTCTGTATTTAGCATATCCTTTTCAGTTGCTGTCTGTTAAGCTGGCAAAATAGAGAGAACTCCAAAGAAGCTGAATTATTGAAAGAACAAAGATAATCTAATACTGATTAATACAATTTTGATTTCTAGATCTAGTAACTAGAGAATACACAGTGTTTGCATGTCCACGGAATATTTACAAAACTTGATCTCTTGGTCTTTGAGGCATTCTACAATGTATAAATAAACTATATTCTCTGATTACAATTCAGTGCCACTATAAATAGATAACGGGAGAATAACCAAAAACTCCTTGGAACCAAAATGCAAATACAGAATGTTTGGTAAATATTAATATTGCGAACCCGACATTTTAAAACTTTTAGGATGTAGCCAAAGCTGTACTTGGAAGGAAATGTATAGACTTAAACAACTCACCAAGTTAGAAAGAATGAAAATGAACTAAGTAATCGATTGAATATGTCTGGCACATATTAAGCAACAAATAAACATTTAGTGAGTGAAGAAACACTCACTAAAAACGACAAAATAAACTTAGGGCAAATAGGATAAAAGAAACATGTTAAAACTTTAATTATTAGTTTGAAAAAAAAAAAAAAAAAAAGCCGGATGCGCCGGGAGAGGGCAACAAAGTAGATTATCTAAAAAGCAGTCGATCCAAGAAGAAAGAGAGATTTACTCGGCGGTCCAGTGGTTAAGAATCTGCCTTCCAGTGCAGGGGACGTGGGTTTGAACCATTGTCAGGAAACTGAGATCCCACACGCCGTAGGACAACTAAACCACGTGCCACAACTGGAGAGCCCACGTGCCGCAGCTACGGAAGCCTGTGCGCGGCTCATCTGTACTGAGCACATACACTCTAGAAGCTGCGCTGCATAAGTAGAGAAGGCCTGCATGCCCGCGCACCACAACGAATATCCAGCAAAGCCAAAAAAAAAAAAAAAAAAATCAAGGAGAAAGAGAGCACAAGTTTAACCCTACAAAATTTAGAATAAGGAAGGAGATACAACCACAAATACAGGTGAAATTTAAAAGAACTTAAAGGATACTTTCTATACTATGCTATACACTTAACAATCTAAATGAAATGAGAGATTTTCTAAGAAAATATAGGCTAGCAAAAGTATGCAAGAAGTATAGAACTAGGAGACATTATCAAGGCAAAGGTGAAAATAAAAAGCATGAAACTTGAAACAAGACCCTCTTCATTTCAGATCTGAGCTCTGCCCTCTGGGAGCTGTGTAACCATATCAAATTACTTCACCTCTCTCATCCTCAGTTTCCCTATCTGTAAAATGATACACACAATAGAATTTACCCCATAGAAATATTATGTGGGGATTTTAAAATACATGTAAACAGCTTGCCTGATGCACTGCTGTGATTATTAAAATTTAAAAGCACCGTGGAAGACATTAAGAACTTTGGCAAAGAGCCAGCCCTCATGAGAACACTGGAAATAAAGAATTTCACTGCTTTAAAGGCTTGTTAAGCTGTTTCAGAACTTAGCAAAAGTGGTGGAAAGGCATCTCATTTCTTTTTAAGAGACTAGTACATCCTGACACCCAAACCTGACAAAGATAGTACATGAGAGCAAAGTACAGACCAACCCTCTTAGGAATTACCAATATAAATTTCCAAATAAAATCTTAGAACTCAGCCTCAGTGGCATTTATAGATAGCATGTGAGTCAAATTAATATTGCTACATTATGTATGTTTTTGATCATAAAGTTTCCCATTGCTGCTGTAACAAATCACCACAAATTTGGTGACTTAACAACACTCAAATTTATTCTCTTATAGTTTTGGAGGCAAGATGTTTGAATTGCTTTCACTGGGTCAAAACCAAGATATCTATAGGATTGTGCTTCTTTCAGAGACTCTGGGAGAAAATTCCTTTTCTTGCCTTTCCCAACTTCTAGAGCTACATTCCTTGCCTTTTTGAGCTTCTCATTTCTGCCCATATTCCTTGGCTCATGACCCCTTTATCCATCTTCAAAATCTGAAGTATGTATCTTCCAATCTCTCTCTCCATGCCAAAGTCATCACATTGCCTTTTCTCTCTGTGTAAATATTCTCCCCCTCTGCCTTCTTCCTCACGTAAGAACTATATTAGGGCCAAAACGAATAACCTAGGATAATCTTCCCATTTCAAGATTCTTAATCACATCTGCAAAGATTTTTGTCCACATAAATTAGGATATGGATGTCTTTGAAGGGATCTCTTCACCTCCCCACACACAGCCTACCAGTTTTCCTTTTGACCCTAAAGATTCACGCGTGCAACATGTGAGAAATACAACCACCCCATCCCAACAGCCCCAAAATTTCAACCTACTAGAGCGTCAACTAGAGTTCAAAATCTCATTGGCTCATAAGTCTGAAATCTCTCCATCTATATCACATATAGGGGAGAGTGTCTAACATTCTACCTGGGGTAAAATTCTTCACAATTTGTGCACTTATAAAACTAAAAAAGAAGTTCTGTGTTCCCCAAATAAAATGGTGGTTCAGACATAGTATAACAGTTGTGGATATTCCCATTCCAAAGGGAGAAAAATGGAAAGGATAAAGAGGTTACTGCTTCCGAGCAATTTCTAAAGCCAGCTGGGAAAATTCATTAGGTTTCAAGGCCTGGGAGCATCCCTCCCTGGCTCAAGAGGCTGCCCTCTGGGCCTAGGGCTCTGGCTTCTGTGTCTTGATTCTGGGCCCAAGGCCCAAGGAGTTATTCTTCCTTTTCCTTGTTTGTAGCTAAGTAGTTTTCCTGCTTGTAGATTTTGAGAGTCTGATCATCTTCCTTTATTTCATCCTCTCCCTGTCCCTTTTAGCACGAGTTAGCAGTGTTTCTGCTGGCTTACCATGTTTGGTAAGTCCCCATGTATTTCACTGAGACTCATGGCATCAGATGGGATGGTCCTCCCCAGATCAGCCCTGGCTCATCCCACATCGCTTCCTGGCTTCTGTTGACTGAGTGGCTCCGTGAAGTGGCTACCTTCAGTGCTTCAGCACTAGCAAATGATCATCTAGCCATAGCCTTGGCTTTCTCTCCAGAGCACAATTTCCTAACAGTGAGTCTCTTAATATTAGCATTATTTGCAGCCTGGATAGGGCTGTGAATTTCTCAGATCACTAAGTACTGGTTCCCTTTTGCTTAACATTTCTTAATTTGTGTCTTTCCTCTCACATTTTACAGAAGCAATAAGAAGAAACCAGGCTGCATCTTTGACACTTTGCTTGGAAAGCTCTTCAGCTAACTATTCAAGTCTATTGCTTGAAGTTCTGATTTCCACATCACTGGAGGACACAATTCAGCTAGGCTCCCTGCCACAGTGTAAGAAGGATCTCCTTTCCAAGTTCCAATAACACATTCTTCATTTCCTTCTGAACTGTCACCAGCAGTGCCTTTAACATTCATATTTCTGCCAATATTCTATTTATGATAATATGTGTGTACTCAGAGGCTTTCTCTACCATGCTCCTTGCTTCCTCCTGAGCCCTTATTGGCAGAGGCTTTCACATCCATATTTCTACCAACAGTCTGTTCAAGGCTTTTCTTATCCTGTGCCCCCAAATTCTACCAGCCTCTCCCCTTTTTCCCAATTCCAAAGTCACTTTCACATTTTTAGGAGCAGCTAACCTTTGAACAACATGGGTTTTAACTGCACAGTTCAGTTCAGTCACTCAGTCGTGTCCGACTCTTTGCAGCCCCATGAATCACAGCATGCCAGGCCTCCCTGTCCATCACCAGCTCCCGGAGTTCACTCAGACTCAAGTCCATCGAGTCAGTGATGCCATCCAGCCAGCTCATCCTCGGTCGTCCCCTTCTCCTCCTGCCCCCAATCCCTCCCAGCATCAGAGTCTTTTCCAATGAGTCAACTCTTCCCATGAGGTGGCCAAAGTACTGAAGCTTCAGCTTCAGCATCATTCCTTCCAAAGAAATCCCAGGGCTGATCTCCTTCAGAATGGACTGGTTGGATCTCCTTGCAGTCCAAGGGACTCTCAAGAGTCTTCTCCAACACCACAGTTCAAAAGCATCAATTCTTCGGCACTCAGCTTTCTCCGTAGTCCAACTCTCACATCCATACATGACTACTGGAAAAACCATAGACCGACCTTTGTTGGCAAAGTAATGTCTCTGCTTTTGAAAATGCTATCTAGGTTGGTCATAACTTTTCTTCCAAGGAGTAAGCGTCTTTTAATTTCATGGCCGCAGTCACCATCTGCAGTGATTTTGGAGCCCAAAAAAATAAAGTCTAACACTGTTTCCACTGTTTCCCCATCTATTTCCCATGAAGTGATGGGACCAGATGCCATGATCTTCGTTTTCTGAATGTTGAGCTGCACAGATCCACTTATATACATTTTTTCACTAACTGCATACTATGGTACTACATAATCTGAGGTTGTTTGAATCCATGATGTCAAACTATGGATATAAAGTCCAGATACAGAGGGCTCAGTCATGTCTGGCTCTTTGTGACTCCATGGACTGTAACCCGCCACACTCCTCTGTCCATGGGGAATCTCCAGGCAGGAATACTGGAGTGGGTTGCCATGCCCTCCTCCAGGGGATCTTCCCAACCCAGGGATTGCACCCAGGTCTCCTGCATTGCAGGCAGATTCTTTACCATCTGAGCCACCAGGGAAGCCCAACTAAAAATTATGCCGAGATTTTCAACTGCAAAGAATTAGTGTCCCTAACCCCTCATTGTCAAGGATCAACTATATTTGTTACAGCAGCTCTCTACTTCCAGGTATTAAAATCTGTTTCAGTTGAGGATCTGCCAGAGAAAAAGAACTAATTAAAATATTATACAAATACATATATATACATGCACATGGATATAAAATATGTGTGTGTGTATATGTAGGGGGTAGGTGGAGAGGGAGAGGGGTCTCCCTGGGCAAGTCTGCAATCCACATGGTAGTCCATTAGGATAGGCAGGCTAGAACTCTCAGATATGAGCTGACACTGCAGGTCCCAGGTACAATTTCTTCTTCAGGGAAACCTCAGCACCACTCTTCAAATTTTTTGACTGATTGAATCAGGCCCACCCATATGGAGGATAGTCTCCTTTACTTAAAAAAAAAAACTGATTATAGAAATTAATCACACCTGTAAAACACTTTCACAGTAACACCTATATTAGTGTTTGATTGAATAACTGAGAGCTATAGCTTAGCTAAATTGGCAAATAAAATTGACCATCACACATTAATTGTAAAGAGTTAACAATCCAAAATATTTGTTGTTGTTTAGTCACTAAGTCATGTCCAATTCTTTTGCAACACCATGGACTATACCCACCAGGCTCCTCTGTCCATGGGCTTTTCCAGGCAAGAATCCTGGAGTGGGTTGCTATTTCCTTCTCCAGAGGATCTTCCGGACTCAGGGATCGAACCTGTGTGTCCTACTTTATCAGGAAGATTCTTTACCACTGAACCAATGGGAAGCCCAATGCAAAATATTTAGACCATCCCCAATAGAAAATAATAAAACAAAAAAGCTACCAAGAGATCTACCAGCCAGAGATACTACTGCTAACCTCTCAGTGAATATCCTCCCAGACTTTATTCTTTGCAAGTTCAAATACACACACACTTTAAAATAAATCATCATAAAAATTCTGTTAATTTTTACAAGATAAAATAACTACATATTTACCTTTTTAGAAATAATACATATTTACTATGCAACATTAAGATGTAAAACAAAGTAACTGTTACTGAGAGTCCCATCACTCAGAGATAAACCACCATGAACATTCAGGTATATTTAAAAATTTTTTTCAGAGATATCTGGACAGATTATATATATATTGTTATGTACATTTAATTTTAATATATGCATTTTATTCTAAGGATGTACTAGAATTTATTCTTTTCCTGGTGTTTCTTGCATTATTCAGAACTCTTTCTTTTGCAAATGACCAAAGTCCAATTCAAACTAGCTTGTAAGAAGCAAAGAAAGTGGGACCTCCCTGGCTCAGTGGCTAAGATTCAGTACTCCCAAGGTAGGGGGCCTGGGTACAATCCCTGGTGAAGGAACTAGTTTCCACATGCTGCAACAAAGAATGCAGATCTTGTGAGCCACGACTAGAACCTGAAGAAGCCAAATAAATATGCAAAAATAAATACTGAAAAAAGAAGCAAAGGAATGTATTGGTGTAGCTGAGAGGTTAAGGCACAGCTGGAACAAGCAGTCGAATGATGCCTGACTTCTGTCTCCAGCTCTTGGTAGGCTCTCTCCATAGGCTGTACACGATGACTACCAGCTGCTTTCAACTCACTTTTTATAGGCTTAAAAATCTGATGCAGAGACTGCTATTAGTTTACCTAGTATCCTAACAGAACCCTGATTTATTTTGGCACTCAATTTACTCAGGTGAAAACTACATTTCTGAAACTCCCTTGCAGGTAGGTTTCAGTTCTAGCCAAAAAATAAGTCATAAGATGGGGCTACAGGCAAAGCTTTTTAAAGGGTGTTGATCCGGTTAACATGTATTATTCACAACAGACAAAAGATGGAAGAAACTGAAATGACCCTTAATGAATGGATGGATAAACAAAATGTGGTCTACATATCCAACAGAATATTATTCGGCCTTGTAAAGGAAGGAAATTCTGAAACATGCCATGATATCAATGAACTTGGAACATTATGCTAAATGATATAAGCCAGTCACAAAAGGACAAATACTGTATGATTCCACTTACACAAAGTGCTTAAGGTAATCAAATTCATAATGATTTGAAGTAGAATGGTCGTTTCCAGGGCCCAAGGGAAGGGGAGAAATGCAGAGTTACTGTTTAATGGGTACAGAGTTTTAGTTTTGTAAGATGAAAGTTCTGGAGATGGACGTTTTCTGTAACAGCTATACTATTTTACATTCCCAATACCATTGCCATGAACATTTAGTTAGCTTGTCTTTAATTTCTTTCAAAAATGCTTTGCAATTATCCTTCAATTAAAAATAAAAGTTTTTAAATGTAAAAAAATGTTTTGCAGCTTTCAGAGTATAAGTCTTATACTTCTATTAAGCTTATTATTATTTTATTCTTTTTGATACTAGTATAAATGGAGTTGCTTTTCAAATTTTATTTTAATATTTTCATTGCTAGTGTATAGAAATACAGTTGACTATTGTATATAGACCCTATGTCCTGCAACTTTGCTCAACTTGTTTATTACTTCTAGCAGTTTTTAGATTCCTTAGGATTTTCTAGTTATAAGAACATGTCATCTAAAAATGAAGACAATTATATTTCTTCCTTTTCAATACAGATATATTTATTTCTTTTTATAACTTATATGCAGAGTACATCATGAGCAACGCTGGACTGGAAGAAACACAAGCTGGAATCAAGATTGCTGGGAGAAATATCAATAAACTCATATATGCAGATGACACCACCCTTATGGCAGAAAGTGAAGAGGAACTAAAAAGCCTCTTGATGAAAGAGAAAGTGGAGAGTGAAAAAGTTGGCTTAAAGCTCAACATTCAGAAAACAAAGATCATGGCATCTGGTCCCATCACTTCATGGGAAATAGATGGGGAAACAGTGGAAACATTGTCAGACTTTTATTTTGGGGGGCTCCAAAATCACTGCAGATGGTGACTGAAGCCATGAAATTAAAAAACGCTTACTCCTTGGAAGAAAAGTTATGACCAACCTAGATAGCATATTCAAAAGCAGAGACATTACTTTGC
>SJYA01003908.1:0-33297 GCA_006410615.1 Neotragus moschatus | reverse complement strand
AAGGCTATGGTTTTTCCTGTGGTCATGTATGGATGTGAGAGTTGGATTGTGAAGAAGGCTGAGCGCCAAAGAATTGATGCTTTTGAACTGTGGTGTTGGAGAAGACTCTTGAGAGTCCCTTGGACTGCAAGGAGATCCAACCAGTCCATTCTGAAGGAGATCAGCCCTGGGATTTCTTTGGAAGGAATGATGCTAAAGCTGAAACTCCAGTACTTTGGCCACCTCATGAGAAGAGTTGACTCATTGGAAAAGACTCTGATGCTGGGAGGAATTGAGGGCAGGAGGAGAAGGGGATGACAGAGGATGAGATGGCTAGATGGCATCACTGACTCAGTGGAAGTGAGTCTGAGTGAACTCCGGTAATTGGTGATGAACTTGGAGGCCTGGCGTGCTGCGATTCATGGGGTCTCAAAGAGTCAGACACGACTGAGTGACTGACTGAACTGATGTAGTAAAAAATCTGTGTATACTTTACAGTCAGCCCTCTATAACGTTGGTTTAACTTCTGTGGATTCAAAACCCATGCTACATGTCATAGTATGTATTTCTTGAGGAAAATCCAGTTGTAAGTGGACCTGTGCAGTTCAAATCTGTGTTGTTTGGGAGGTACCTGATTATGTTACACAGTTTGTTTTTCCGTTGCCCCCTGATGAACTTTAGGGGTGCATCTCCCTTTTGGCTGTTGTGAATGGTGCTCTATGAATATTCATGTAGAAGCATCTGTTGGAGTCCACACTAGCAATTTTTTGGGTTTAGACCTAGGAATAGTATTGCCAGGTCATATGGTAATTTTAAGTTTTTGAGGAATCTGTGAACTCTTTTCCACAGTGGTCACATCATCTTCCACTCTCCCTAGCAAGATACAGGGGTCCAGTTTCTCTCCATGCTCCCAGCGCTTGTTAATCCTGTGCACTCTTGTTATATTCTGTTGTTTCTTATCTTTACATTGAAGCTATCTTAGATGTAAAGTGGTTTCTCATTGTGGTTTTAAATGCATTTCTCTAATGACAAATCATGTTAAGTATCTTTTCATGAGCTTAGTATGATCTACATGCAAGAAAACTTAATTTAATGGTATAGTTTTATTATTTCAGACATAAATACACCAGGTACAGCCACCACAGTCAAGATACAGAATGTTTCCATCACCTCAAATCTTCTCTTGTCCTTTTCCCAACCAGTCTGATAAACGCCAGGTAGTCAATGATCTGCAAGTCTCCAGAGATTAGATTTATTTTCTAAGGTTTCATAAAAATCGGATCATGTGTTTTCATTTCTGTCTGACTTTGTCATAACATGATTTCTGTTGTTGCTTTTTGTTTGTTTTTAAATTTCCTTAACTCGTTTCTAATAATCTTCAAGTTTCCTGAAAAGGATATGCCCGTACTTTTTATAACATTTATCAAAAATATATGTATGTCATTTTTTTATGCTGTCTGTGGCATTAGTATCTTTTAATGATTTGTTTTTAATTTGGCTGCTCTGTGTCTCAATTTTTGTCTGAAGGATATAGTTTCCTGACTAGGAATCAAATCTGGGCCCTCTGCTTCTGGAGTGCAGAATTGTATCAGCAGGACCACTAGGGAATTCTGGATATTCATATTTTTACTTGGTCTCTCTGTTTTTCTTTTTTATAATATCATCAATTTACAATGTTACTATCTGCTGCACAATAAAGTGAATCATTTATATGTATACATATGTCCACTCCCCTTTGAGCCTCCCTCTCACCCTCTCATTCCTCCTCTTGAGGTCAATGCAGAGCACCAAGCTGAGCTCCATATGCTACACAGCTGCTTTCCACTAGCTATTTGTTTTACACATGGTAGTATATATATGTCAATGCTAGTCTTTCAGTTTGTCCCCTCCACTCCTTCCCCTGCTGTGTCCACAAGTTCATTCTCTATATTGTGTCTCTGTTTGAGCTCTGCAGGTAAGTTCATCAGTACCATTTTTCTATATGTGCTGTGCTTAGCTACTCAATCCTGTTCATACTGTAGCCTGCAAGGCTCCTCTGGCAATGGACTGTATCCTGCCAGGCTCCTCTGCCAAAGGGAATTCTCCACACAAGTATACTAAAGTGGGTTGCCATGCTATTCTCTAGGGTATCTTCCAAAACCAGGGATCAAACTCAGGTTTCCCACATTGCAGGCAGATTCTTTACCATCTGAGCCACAAGGGCAGCCCCAAAATAGTGGAGTGGGTAACCTATCCTTTCTCAGGGTATCTTCCCAACCTAGAAATTGAACTGGGGTCTCCTGCCTTACAGGAGGATTCTCTACCAGCTAAGCTACTATTACAGAAACCAGTACTCAGAAAACCAAGCACCACACTCAGAGAGTTGGAGGATTCAGGTTTATTACACCAGCGGACCCATAGGAGTTAACACTCCAAGCTCAGAGTCCTGAACAAAGGGATTACAGGGTTTTTACAGACAGACTGTAGTGGGCAACACTAGTGGTTAATAGGCTGGTTTAAACTAAGGGTTTTCACCTGCCCAAGAACAGTAGTCAAGATAGGGAGGGGGATGTCTGACCTGGACAGGCATGATGAAGAAAGTTTGCAGGGTCTGGGTGATTGCCAAGAGCAGGACAAGTGTGAATGAGATAAACTCCAGTTCCTAGTATTGCATGTCCCCAGTTTCTGAGACTATATGACCTACATGATCTAGACTTTGCTAGGGGCCAGCTGAGTTACAGAGGCAGAAGGTGAAAGAGGTTATGTAAAATTTTAACTTTTCTTCTTCATTCCCCCCTCTTGATTCTTCTATAACTTGTAGAAAGCATCATCTCATGTTTTTGGTATGATATTGAGAGCTCTGCATAGTTTAAGGGACTATATTGAAATTAACATTTCTAGTTTTATGGATTCAACCCAAGAGGTTAGGAACTGGGTAATTGCATTGAGCATACAAGGGCCAAACAAGAGCACCACAAAGAGCATGAAGAGAGGACCGGTTAAAGGGAGAAGTCATAATGTCCAGCTCCAGATATTGTTCCATTTACCCAAGGAATTAGTTTCTCTCTCCTTTATATGATTTGTTCCCCTAGGTGTTGGGCCATGTCCCTGACTATTTCTGATAGGTTTACATAGAAGCAGTATTCTTTCAAGAACAGGCAGAGTCTTCCCTTTTCAGCAGTCAATAGGTCTCAGTTCAGTTCAGTTCACTTCAGTTGCTCAGTCGTGTCTGACTCTTTGCGACCCCATGAATCACAGCACATCAGGCTTCCCTGACCATCACCAACTCCTGGAGTTTACTTAAACTCATGTCCATGTAGTTGGTAATGCCATCCAGGCATCTCATACTCTGTCATCCCCTTCTTCTCCTTCCCCCAGTCCCTCCCAGCATCAAAGTCTTTTACAGTGAGTCAACTCTTCGCATGAGGTGACCAAAGTACTGGAGTTTCAGCTTTAGCATCAATCCTTCCAAAGAGCATCCAGGACTAATCTCGTTTAGGATGGACTGGTTGGACCTCCTTACAGTCGAAAGAACCCTCAAGATTCTTCTCCAACACCATAGTTCAAAATCATCAATTCTTCTGCACTCAGCGTTCTTCACAGTCCAACTCACATCCATACATGACCACTGGAAAAACCATAGCCTTGGCTAGATGGAACTTTGTTGGCAAAGTAATGTCTGTGCTTTTTAATATGCTATTTACATTGGTCATATCTTTCCTTCCAAGGAGTAGGCGTCTTTTAATTTAATGGATACAATCACCATCTGCAGTGATTTTGGAGCCCCACAAAATAAAAACTGTTTCCTCTATTTCCTGACACTGTTTCCTCTATTTCTCTATCTATTTGCCATGAAGTTATGGGACGAGATGCCATGATCTTCGTTTCCTGAATGTTGAGCTTTAAGCCAACTTTTTCACTCTTCTCTTTCACTTTCATCAAGAGGCTTTTTAGTTCCTCTTCACTTTCTGCCATAAGGGTGGTGTCATCTGCATATCTGAGGTTTTTGATATTTCTCCCGGCAATCTTGATTCCAGCTTGTGCTTCTTCCAGCCCACCGTTTCTCATTATGTACGCTGCATATGAGTTAAATAAGCAGGGTGGCAATATACAGCCTTGGCATACTCCTTTCCCTATTTGGAAACAATCTGTTGTTTCATGTCCAGTTCTAACTGCTGCTTCCTGACCTGCATAGAGATTTCTCAAGAGGCAGGTCAGGTTGGCTGGTATTCCAATCACTTGAACAGTTTTCCAAAGTTTATTGTGATCCACACAGTCAAAGGCTTGGCATAGTCAGTAAAGCAGAAATAGATGTTTTTCTGGAACTCTCTTGCTTTTACGATGATCCAGTAGATGTTGGCAATTTGACCTCTGGTTTCTCTGCCTTTTCTAAAACCAGATGGAACATCTGGAAGTTCATGGTACACGTATTGCTGAAGCCTTGCTTGGAGAATTTTGAGCATTAATTTACTAACGTGTGAGATGAGTGCAATTGTGCAGTAGTTTAAGCATTCTTTGGCATTGTCTTTCTTTGGGATTGGAATGAAAACTGACCTTTTCCAGTCCTGTGGACACTGCTGAGTTTTCCAAATTTGCTGGCATACTGAGTGCAGCACTTTGACAGTGTCATCTTTCAGGATTTGAAATAGCTCCACTGGAATGCCATAACCTCCACTAGCTTTGTTCATAGTGATGCTTTCTAAGGCCCACTTGACTTCACATGCCAGCATGTCTGGCTCTAGGTGAGTGATGTGAGTGATCACACCATCGTGATTATCTGGGTCATGAAGATCTATTTGGTACTATTCTTCTGTGTATTCTTGCCACCTCTTCTTAATATCTTCTGCTTCTGTTAGGTCCATACTATTTCTGTCTTTATTGAGTCCATCTTTGTATGAAATGTTCCCGTGGTATCTCTAATTTTCTTCCTGAATGAAATAAACAAGCAGAATCATTTGTTATTTGAGAGCTTCTGTTGAGGTGTGTTATGTGGAGTAAATATAAGTTTATAAATAGTTCAAATAATATGTTCATATATATCTGTTACAAGAGATAAATAACATAGAAACAAAAGAATTTGCAGAGTTTTTCAAGAAAAAGAAATTGTGCCAAAATTGGAAACAGTATTTATTGCTTAAAGTTCTGAAAAGGATAAATTAAAAAATTATTGGGTTCGTTTATTTTAGAAGCATAGATTGTGTTATCTCTAAGACATTGTTTGGATATTCAAGATGTATCATATTTCAAATCTATTACTATTGTTTTATCTTCAATTGTTTACAGCTGGAATGAGTGCTGCTTACTTTCTAGTGCATAAAATATAATTAAGTAAGAGGGTCATGAGCTTACTGTTCTTCCTTTTTTTTTTTTAATTTGGAGAGCAATTGATGAGAGAGAAGCTCGGTTTGATTACCTCCTTGACAAGCTCCAAGATTTCCCAGCTGTATTCCTCTGATTCAGATAGCTATTGCTTCCTTGGAATCTTCTCTGGAACTTGGTTCCCAGAGAATATTATACAAACAGCATGCCTGAACCTTCTCATGTTTCACCACAGCAATTACTGCTTTCTGCTTTACAAGATAACTGTTTTCCATTTGTTACTAACCGCATGTCTGTCTTACATGATTATAAGGTACAGAATAGATCGCAGACACCTAGAACTCGTAGCACATCAAATGATCAGTGACCACTGATTAATGAGAAATGAATCTACACTCTCTTACCTAGATGGTCTCATCCATCATCAATGCCATTTATATTTACATATGGCCCAAATGGATCCTCTAATCTCTAAACCCATATCCAACTACATTCTCAACATTCATTTTGATGCATCATAGGAATCTCTAAGTTAACACATCCAAAACCAAAAGCTTAATTTATATCCCAATATGTTACTTCAGACTCCTGCTAATGAAAGTAAAACTAATGACTTGATGATGGTATTAGAATAAGCACTCAGGGGCTTCCCTCGTGGTCCAGCATTTAAGAATCCACCTACCAATGTAGGGGACATGGGTTCCAAACCTGGTCCAAGAAGATCCCACACTGCCAGCCAACTAAGCCCCCAAGTCACACCTACTGAGCTCATGTGCTACAGCTACTGAAGCTCATGCACATAGAGACACCACAATGAGAAGCCTGCACACCACAACAAAAAGTAGCCCTCAGTCACCTCAAATAGAGCAAGCACACGCACAGCAACAAAGACCCAGTGCAACCAAAAGTAAATCAATAAATTCATTTATTTTAAAACAAATAATATACACTTAGATCCCTGACTTTATCTTTTGCTTCAGGGCTGATCATTTATCAAGCAACCTGGGTATCCATGTCTCAGTGGTTTCTGCATGGTAACAGAGAACAGAGTGATTGACAGAGAGCATTTAAAAACTTTGTACCAGCTACAGTTATACAATATTGCAGTTTAAAAGTGTACACTGCCTGGGCTCGCCTGAGTGATTGCACTTTTTTATAGAATCCATTTCTGAAATCTGCCCTCATTTGCAGATCCAAGAACTGTAACTGTTAGAGTTCTGAATATTAATCAAATTCTGAGAAATATCTCAGGCTAATGTTTAAACTTGGATATTAAGGTAATAGTTGGCAGTGGGAGACATGCTCATAATTTACCTGAAAGTCATATATCTTTGAATGTTCCAGATGATCCAGGACCATTTGAATGCAGTATCTTTTGCAGTAATTTGCCAGCGTAATACTGAGGACTGTAACCATCGCTTCCCATTTTCATTAAGTGTTTTAATATTAGTAGTAGTTCACCAGATTAGATATTAGCCAACAAATATGTCTTGGGTTGGTTTCTACCAGAATGTGTCTACATTTTTTTTTTTGCTTTACTCTTTGGGTAAAATGAAAATATTGATTGCTAGAGATTTAGCATCTCGTAGTCTCGATGTCCATGATGTCACACATAATTATAAATTGTAATTACGATTTTCCCCAGAACATCAATGAATATGTGCACAGAATAGGGCATAATGGAAGAACTGGTTAAGTAAGCATAGTCTACCCACAAAAAGAACTAACCTTGGCTCTTCATTTTCCTGACTATTCTTACCTTGTTTTTGTCATTTGAAGTCATTCAGTGGTGTCCAATGCTTTGCAAACCCATGGATTGTAGCCTGCCAGGCTCCTTGGTCCATGGGATTTCCCAGGCAAGAATACTGCTGTGGGTTGCCATTTCTTCCTTCAGGGGATCTTCCTGGCCCAGGGATCACTTGGGTCTCCGCATCTCCATTGCCGGCGGATTCTTTACTGCTGAGCAGTAAAGCCAACTCTCTAGCTGCCCCAGAACATGCTTTGCTATATTATCCCTGTCTTTTTGGCCTGTTCCAGAACCATCAGAGCCCTCTGTGATTAGTGGCATGTAGCTGTTTCCGATTCCAGTCTTGGCTTTCTTTCTATAGTGCCTCAGCTTAGCTATACCCAGTGTCAAAATTGGCATATGTAAGGGGACCGTTTTTTTCCCTGTGAGCACAATCATAAACCCCTGAAAAATGTTGTTTAAATAAGTGCAGATCATTTAGATTCCAAATTGCTTTTTGAATGGCACAGTTGAGGTTTTGCTCCTGCTGTTTTTATTCTATTTTTCTAGTTGAACCATAATTAGTATAAATCAAATTACGTTAAAGTTATTTTCCACTTCGAAAGAGTACAAGGGTGTCTCTTAACCTTATCACTAGAAATAATTAGAACATCACCAGTGAATTAATTTTCCAGTCCTGTGGCCACTGATGAGTTTTCCAAAGTAGGTCTCAGTTCAGTTCATTTCAGTTCCCCAGTCGTGTCTGACTCTTTGTGACCCCGTGAATCGCAGCATGCCAGACCTCCCAGTCCATCCCCAACTCCCAGAACTCACTCAGACCTATGTCCATTTAGACACTGATGCAATGCAGCCATCTCATCCTCCATCGTCCCCTTCTGCTCCAAATTCCTCCCAGCATCAGAATCTTTTCCAGTGAGTCATCACTTCGCATGAGGTGGCCAAAGTACTGGAGTTTCAGCTTTAACATCATTCTTTCCAAAGAAATCCCAGGGCTGATGTCCTTCAGAATGGACTGGTTGCAGTCCAAGGGACTCTTAAGAGTATTCTCCAACACCACAGCTCAAAAGCATCAGTTCTTCAGCGCTCAGCTTTTTTCACAGTCCAATTCTCACATCCATACACGACCACTGTAAAAATCATAGCCTTGACTAGATGAACCTTTGTTGGCAATATGCTATCTAGGTTGGTTATAACTTTTCTTCCAAGGAGTAAGCACCTTTTAATTTCATGGCTGCAGTCACCATCTGCAGTGATTTTTGAGCCCCAAAAAATAATGTCTGACAATGTTTCCACTATTTCCCCATCTATTTCCTATAAGCCCCTTCAATTTTGTAAAACCACCTCAGCCAGGGAGTCTAGTTGGTCCTGTAAGGCCACTAAAGATTTGGCCAGTCTCTCAATATTGTCTGTGAAGTTTTTGGATAGTGTATGTTAAAAGGTCATTGATGAAGCAATATTTCCTATTCCCATGTCTATCCCAGCCATGATTCCCAGACCAATTAGTAAGGTTATAAACTGGATGGTTCTTTTTGAACACGTATGTGCTGCCAGAGGTACGGTGAGATTCTGGTTGTTAGAAATAATATTCATCTGAGGAATGAGGAAGGCTAAGGTGCAGATTCCCATCCAATTGGCTGGTAGACATGAGTAAGCATCTGTCCCACAAACAAACACAAGGCCTTGATGGGGATGGCAGAATCCATTACAGCAAAGGACACCAAAAGGCTGCACAGCAGCCTATACATAGCAGATAGCTGAGCACTGGCAAAAGGTTTCCTGCCTGTCTTTGAGTTGTCATGGCTGTAACAACTGAGCCTGTTGTGAAGGGGTGTCAGCCATACTGTGGAGCAGTTTAGTTAGTAGGGAGAATCAATCATACTGCTACTGCTAAGTCACTTCAGTCGTGTCAGACTCTGTGCAACCCCACAAACGGCAGCCCACCAGGCTCCCACATCCCTGGGATTCTCCAGGCAAGAATACTGGAGTGGGCTGTCATTTACTTCTCCAATGTATGAATGTGAAAAGTGAAAGTGAAGTCGCTCAGTCATGTCTGACTCTTGGCGACCCCATGAACTGCGGCCTACCAGGCTCCTCTCTCCATGGGACTTTCCAGGCAAGAGTACTGGAGTGGGGTGCCATTGCCTTCTCTGAAAACAATCATAAGAGACATCTAATTAGAATAAGGCTTCCCATTACAATGAGATAACAGCTAGCTGCAGCATCTGACCCAAATCCCAGGTGTCCTGGGGTGTAACTGAAGCTAGTCCTGTAGCAAAGAGCACAGCAATAATACCAGTCAGGGATAGAGACCAGGCGACAATGAAAATCCACTACTATTTTGATAGTCGTATCCTCAAGCTTCCACCGTGCATTGACCAGTCAGTTGCCAGAGTGTGGCTGGAGGAAGCCTGAAGAATCCTCAAGCTTCTGCCATGCATTGACTAGTCAGCTTCCAGAGAGACTAGAGCAGGTCTCAGCGTCCTTCATGGATGAGGCCCATTGTTTTGGAACCTGATCCCCCTTGAGGGGGTTTTGGGGGTCTCGAACTGCTTTCCAAGTGTCCTCATCACAGGAAGCCTCTGCCTTCTTAACTGCAGTGTGGTGGATCCGAGGGATAACGCCTATAACTTTAACAGTAGTAAGGATTACCAAGACGACTGTGTGAGGGCCTGTCCAAACTGGCAGAAGTAGGGTTTTTGTTTTTGTTTTGCTAATCTTTAACTCATACTTCATCTCCTTGCTGGTAAGAATGAGTCCAGTTGACCAGTAGAATGGGTATCCTTTCTTAGGTTTCTGGGGCAATATGGCAGAAGACTTTCCCAGGGCCTGGAGGTGTTGGGATGTCTCCAGGTCAGCTAGTTGTTGGTGATATCCCTTGAGCTTTTTTTTATCACTGGAGTTGGTCTCTCATATAAGATCTCAAAGGGAGAATAGCCTGAGGACCTTGGGGTGCATTTACAGAGAGAGATGAGACGGCATAGAATGATAAGGCAGCTTGTTCTAGCATTGTCTGGGTGTTGGCTGGGGGATATTCTTCTTGTACTACTACTTGGAGAAAGAAACTCAACAAGAAAGTTAAAGATATTTGGACCAAAGATAAATAGATGTAGGAAAGCTGCTGAGGGGCTATCCAGGAGAACCAGGTCCAGATCTTGCTTCGTGACATTAGTGTTTCTTTAGGTAGGAGAAGATGCAAGAATTTGGACTCATAAAAATCTTTACCTGAAAACATCTGACTATCTGAAGGCCTGTTTTTCTGGGTTTTCCCAGAGCACAGCGTGCCTTATTTTTTGTCTCCACCCTGAACTCCTTTCAAGGGGTTGTTGAAGGTCAGCATCTTTTAGTGGTTATGACTTAATCTTTGTAGAGGGAGCTGGCAAGGGCCAACTTCCAGTCAGCAGGGCCCCTTCATAGTCATATTTGACCATGTTTTGGGGGCATTTCATGGTCATTGTGTCCCACGGTGCTGGGAAGCCTCATTCCCAGTATAAGAAAGATTCCATTGACAGGCCACTTAATGTGTTGTCACTAGACCAGGCCTTGTAAGTAACAACAGTCTCTAGGCCATATCTATCTTACTAACCTTTTGGTCCAGGAAAATATTTCCTCTTGTTGCTTCTTCTCATATCTAGAGTTACATTATTATAGTTATTGATCTCATGTGGAACTGCATATCAGCATTTTATCACAGGCTCAGTCACACATATGGTAACATAAGAAATAATCTTCTGAAGCAAGCTACATAGAAAATGATATCACTAGCAGTTACTAGTAAGGTCACAAGCAAGAAATCAAATCAAGAACTTTCACTGGGTATAGCTGGGTATACCCCAGGTCATCCGTCTCAGTTAAATGATTATAGCCAAGTATTATGGAGAAGGCAATGGCACGCCACTCCAGTACTCTTGCCTGGAAAATCCCATGGATGGAGGAGCCTGGTAGGCTGAAGTCCATGGGGTTGCTAAGAGTCAGACACGACTGAGCGACTTCACTTTCACTTTTCACTTTAATGCATTGGAGAAGGAAATAGCAACCCACTCCAGTGTTTTTGCCTGGGGAATCCCAGGGATGGGGAAGCCTGATGGGCTGCCGTTTATGGGGTCACACAGAGTTGGACACGACTGAAGCGACTTAGCAGCAGCAGCAGCCAAGTGTTAATCTCCTGATTGTACGTCATGGAGCATCTGACTTTTTATCCAAAGACTAGTTACTGAGACAAGCATTAGAAACAATCTTAAGAGTGTCCTTTTTAATAACTTAATTAAGCCTTTTAACAATATAACATAACAAGGAACTATCTCAGAAGTGAATCTTAGTAAGCACAGACTCTAAATAACAAAATTAGAACTTAATATTTAGTGAAACATGATTTTGTTTCTTTTTGTAGAACTCATTGTGAGAGCATTAACACAGTAGCCAGGTAAGGCTTTAACCCATCAAATAAAAATGATTTCTGTCAGGGAGCCAGGAAAAGCCAAGCAGCCATCTTGGATTTCCCATTGCATCGGCTCTTTGATTTTTAGCTGTTGTTTATTTATTTTTAATTTCCTGATTTAAGAGCAGACTATCGCCACGTTCTAAGGACATCAGGATAGCAAAAGTTCAACCATGAGAGGTTATTTTTTTGTAGAAGCAGAATGAGCTTTGTCTACATGTACCCTAATCTTAAATAATGTTTATTTACTTTACCAAAATAACAAAAAGATTTTAAAAACAAACATAAATCACTGAAAGGCAAAAATATTTATAGTCTGCTATTGAAAGCTACATTTTAAGAAAACTTTGTTTTCTAATCAGAGAGAAGCCCAAATCCCAGTCTGGTACCAGCTTGGTGTTAATAACAAAACTTGTTTACGTGTTTAATCTTAGAAAGCCTTTTCTGTAAATCTTGAAGAACTAGCAGTATTATTTTAAAGAAGGCATGTTTAAAATATGATTCTATTGCAACTGACAAAGAAACATGATAACTAGAATTATAATTTACCATATTTTATCAGGACATATGAGATCTATATGAATTTCACATAATTTTAGGATATCTATATTAGTAACATCAGCCATATGGTGTAACCTGAAAATATTTTTCCCCACCACTTTAACAGTACTTCCCATGTAATTTAACATGTCCAATGAACCCAGGTAGCTTAATAGCTCTTTGGCATATCTCAGGGGCCCTCTGAAGCATCCAAAGTTAGCTAGAAGTCCAGTTATTTAGGAAGTTTTGTCATAAATACCAAAAGAGTTTATAACATTCAGTCAAGTAGGATCATATATTATTGTGAAATAATAATTATTTACTTAGCCAAAGTTAACAAAAGATTTCAAAGGTAAATAAAGAACAGATCAATTAAGAGAAAAAAAATTTAGATCTACTATTAAAAGCACTTTAACATCTGAAGAAAGTGTGTCCTCTTAACAGAGAAAAAGGCCAAATTTAAATTTTTGCACCAACTTACTTTAAACTCATTTAGGTAAATTTAATTAAATTTATTTTAAACTTAGTCCTAACCATGCACAAAACTTTTTTGGGGGTCCACCTTCAACAAAGCTTTTAATCATTTTATGTAACAGCCACCTGTAAGTCAGACCTACTTTCTTTTACCTTTATAAAATGTAATTTTATTTTTGATATCTTTATTAAAAACATATATCCTACTTCCTTATTAGCAAACAAACATTAATACTAGATATTTAATATTGAATATTTTCCAGATCATGTGAATTTGAAATTTATTTAGTGACTTTTTCTTGTATATAGAATTGTTTGATATATAAGCACTTACTGTTCTTTAGGTCAATTAAATTAGAACTCATTTACAACTTCAACAATATCATCAGAAAGAAAGACATATAAATCGTGACAGACAGACTGACAGTGATCTTATAGTTTTCTGTTTGAGATTTAAAATATCCCTTTGAGCACCACCCCCCCTTTTTTTTTCTTCCCTTGAAGTTCTAATTTGCCCAAAGCTGAGGTCTCAGGCAAAGCTGTGTATTCCAAGGACATGTAAAGGGTTAACTTCAAGCTTTTCCCTTGGCAGGTCTTTTTAACAAGCTAGTTGTTTTTAATTACATATGCAGAAATAACTGGTTTTGTAGTTTCCAAAAAAGAAAAAAATTATCTCACTCCAGAAATCAGCAATCAGCAGTCAAGCACTCATAGTTATTCAGAGGCCATCATGATGCCTCCCTTCTTCCAAGTCCCCAGGTTTCTTTAACTTGCTGCCTTCCTGGGAGCTCCAAGGCGGTTATCAGTCACAGTGCCTCCCTTCTCCCAAGTCCCCCGTTCTCTTTATCTGATGCTCCCTTCCTGGGAGCCCAAGGAGATGATCAATTTCCTCTTCTACCAGTTGCAGTAGGTTCCTGCCTAGGGACTGGCCCCAGAGCCTTCCCTTATCCTGCGGCCATTCCTGGTGAGTTGGTCCATCCCTCCAATGAATCCAGTTGGAGCTCGGCAGTTTGAAGAGTCAGAACAGTGGTCGGAAGGAGAACACAGGATACCGTCAGGTTTCATGCCTCCTTGTTCATCTCCAGGTTCCTTCACTCAAGCCCGGCTGAGCCACCAGTCCGGCAGCTAGGGGGCCAAAGTGGTTGGAATCTCACTGGGGCCTCCAGAAATGCTACAGAAACCAGTACTTGGGAAACCAAGCACCACATTCAGAGAGTTGAACTCAGGTTTATTACACTGGCGGGCCTAGAGGAGTTAACACTCCAAGCTCTGAGTCCCAAACAAAGAGATTTCAGGGTTTTTACAGACAGACTGTAGTGGGCAACACTAGCTGTTAATAGGCTGATTTAAACTAAGGGGATTCACATGGGCAAGAACAGTGGTCAGGATAGGGAGGGGGATGCCTGGCCTGGACAGGCATGATGAAGCAGGTTTGTAGGGGCTGGGCGATTGCAAAGAGCAGGACAAAGGTGAGTGAGATAAACTCCAGTTCCTAGTATTGAAAATACCAAATTTCTGAGACTATGTACCTACATGATCTAGACTTTTCAAGGGGCCAGCTGAGTTACAGAGGCAGAAGGACAAGGTGGTTATGTAAAATTTTAAATTTTCCTCTTCACTACAATGAAAGCCCATTATATACATATATACACATATATGGTAATATAAAATATTTAGTGTGTTTTCTTTCCTGTCTCATTTCACTGTATGACTGACTGACTGTTCATCCACATCTCTACAAAAGACCCACTTTCATTCCTTTAATGGCTATGTAATATTACACTTATTGCCAAATTCAGAGTTAAATTGAAGAAAGTTTAGAAAACCACTAAACCATTCAGTATGACCTAAATCAAATCCCTTATGGAAGTGGATAGTAAGTGGAAGTAAGAAATAGAATTAAGGGACTAGATCTGATAGAGTGCTTGATGAATTATGGACGGAGGTTCATGACATTATAGAGGAGACAGGGATCAAGACCATCCCCAAGAAAAAGAAATGTAAAAAAAAGCAAAATGGATGTCTGAGGAGGCCTTACAAATAGCTATGAAAGGAAGAGAAGAGAAAAGCAAAGGAGAAAAGGAAAGATATACCAATTTGAATGCAGAGATCCAAAGAATATCAAGGGTCAATAAGGAAGCCTTCCTTAGTGATCAGTGCAAAGAAATAGAGGAAAATATTAGAATGAGAAAGACTAGATATTTCTACAAGAAAATTAGAGATATCAGGGGAACATTTCATGCAAAGGTGGGTTCAATAAAAGACATAAATGTCATGGACCTGACAGAAGCAGAAGATATTAAGAGGAGGCAAGAATACAGAAAAGAACTGTACCAAACAGATATTCATGACCCAGATAATCATGATGCTGGGATCACTCACCTAGAGCTATACATCCTGGAATGTGAGGTCAAGTGGAGCTTAGAAAGCATGACTATGAACAAAACTAGTTCAGGTGGTGGAATTTCAGCTGAGCTATTTCAGATCCTAAAAGATGATGCTGTGAAGTGCTACACTCAATATGCCAGCAAATTTGGAAAACTCAGCAGTGACCACAGGACTAGAAAAGGTCAGTTTTTATTCCAATCCCAAAGAAAGGCAAGGCCAATGAATGCTCTAACTACTGCACAAATGCTCTCATCTCACATGCTAGTAAAGTAATGCTCAAAATTCTCCAAGCCAGGCTTCTGCAATATATGAACCTTGAACTTCTAGATATTAAAGCTGGTTTTAGAAAAGGCAGAGGAACCAGAGATCAAATTTCAAACATCTGCTGGATAATTGAAAAAGCAAGAGTTCCAGAAAAATATCCATTCCTGCTTTATTGACTATGCCAAAGACTTTGACTGTGTGGATCACAAAAAACTGTGGAAAATTCTTCAAGATATGGGCATACCAGACCACCTGACCTGCCTCTTGAGAAACCTATATGCAGGTCAGGAAGCAACAATTATAACTGTACATGGAACAACAGACTGGTTCCAAATAGGGAAAGAAATATGTCAAAGATGTATATTGTCACCCTGCTTATTTAACTTATATGCAGAGTACATCATGAGAAACACTGGACTGGAAGAAGCACAAGCTGGAATCAAGATTGCTGGAAGAAATATCAATAACCTCAGATATGCAGAAGACACCACTCTTATAGCAGAAAGTGAAAAAAAAAACTAAAGAGCCTCTTGATTAAAGTGAAAGAGGAGAGTGAGAAAGTTGGCTTAAAACTCAACATTCAGAAAAGTAAGTCTTGGCAATAAGCAAGTTTCAGACTTTATTGGGATCCAAAATCACTGCAGATCGTGACTGCTGCTGCTGCTGTTGCTGCTGCTGCTGCTGCTGCTGCTGCTGCTGCTGCTGCTAAGTCGCTTCAGTCGTGTCTGACTCTGTGACTGCTGCCATGAAATTAAAAGACACTTACTCCTTGGAAGCATAGTTATAACCAACCTAGACAGCATATTAAAAAGCAGAGACATTATTTTTCCATCAAAGGTCCATCCTGTCAAGGTTATGGTTTTTCCAGTAGTCATGTATGGATGTGAGAGTTGGAGTTAAAGAAAGCTGAGCACCTAAGAATTTATGCTTTTGAAATATGGTGTTGTAGAAGACTCTTGAGAGTCCCTTGTACTTCAAGGAGATCCAACCAATCCATTCTGAAGGAGATCAGTCCTGAGTGTTCATTGGAAGGACTGATTTGAAGCTGAAACTCCAATACTTTGGCCACCTGATGTGAAGAGCTGAATCAGTTGAAAAGACACTGATGCTGTGAAAAACTGAGGGCAGGAGGAGAAGGGATCGACAGAGGATGCAATGGTTGGATGACATCACCGACTCAATGGACATGAGTTTAAGTAAGCTCCGGATGTTGGTGATGGACAGGGAGGCCTATTGTGCTGCACTTCATGGGGTAGCAAAGAGTTTGACATGAATGAGTGACTGAACTAAACTGAATATAGGTAGCACTTTTCCTTATCCATTTCTCTCGATGGATATTAGATTGATTCCATGTCTTAGTTATTTTAAACATGGCTGCAGTGAATATGAACGTGCATATGTCTTTCTGAATTATGGTAGTCTCAACATACCCAGTGGGACTGCTGGATTATATGGTAGTTCTATTTTCCGTTTTTAAGGAACCTGCATACTGCCCTCCGTAGTGGCTATATCAGTTTACTTCCCCACCAATAGTGCAAGAGGTGTCTCTTCTCTACATCCTCTTCAGCACTGTTTGTAGATTTTTTTTGATGATGGGCATTGTCACTGATGTAAGGTAATACCACCTTTGCAGTTTTGATTTGCATTGCTATAATGGTGAAAGAATAGTGAGTGATATTAAGATGCTATTGTGTTTGGGATTCCATCCTATGACTTAGTAAGTAAATTTGAATAGATTCTAACTGACACCTTGTGCTATACAAAGCAATATGCTTAGACCAATGCGTTTTGACAGGTATCCATCCTAAATGACACTTCCAATTCTCCACCCAATGATCTGCTTATCATCTATGTAGCTTTGTCTTTCCAAGAATGTCACAATTGGGTCCAGAGCTCCTCTTCCCCTTGATTCCAGTGTGAGTCCTGGCCCTGAGCCCCAATTGGTCACTGCTCCCATTCTGAGCCCATCACGATGGCCAGGGTGGATGGAACACACAGATTGGACAGATTCAGGTCATGTGACCATACTCTCCAGAACACCTGTGAACAGCTCACCCTGTGTCAGGGGTGGAGAGAGTGTGATGCCCCAAGAGCAGGGCTGAGAATTCAGTCACTGTTTCCGTGGGTTCAGTATCCTGGGATGTGCCTACGTATCCTCTCTACACACCACTTTGTCCTCTGCAGACAACATATTCGTGACACACGTCTTCCCTTCCCAAGCCAGGTTTCAAGCACCTACATTCAAGAGAGCAAGGTCTCCTGTTTGAAGATAGATTTGGAGATCCCCACCTAGCATCCAGGTTTTTTTTTTTCTCATATTATATTTATTCAAAAACGCCCATGAGCACCACCATATCCCGCTTTGTGTTTTCAGAATTCTTAGCTTTTCTGAATAGAGGACATGGCCCAGGGTCCTCCGAAAGGGAGTGAATTTCGTCCAAGCAAGCAAGCAAGCACCTGAGACACTGAATCACTAAATCACTTTGCTGTACACCTTAAACTAACACATTGCTATAAATCAGCAATAACCTCAATTAAAAAAAATATTCCCTCATCAAAAATTGTTCTCAAACTTGTAAAGGTTTTCTTTCTAGTGTTGGTTCTTATTGCGTATCTAATAGGTTTGGTGGTGTGAAGTAGGGATCCAACTTACTTTCCTGTACGTGTACCAAATTGTCCCAATGGGACGATTCCTTTCTCCTTTCTCCTATAAATGTCCTTTCTCCATTTACATATTAAGAAGCTCTTGACAAATCCCAAGTTTCAAGAACTTCAGGTCTTTGGTAATTTGTGGAGCACCCCAGAGGCAGGTTTCCTTTTCTGTGTCTTCTCCTCGCATTTGGCCATTGCCAGTTTCTATTATACAGAAGTGCCCTCAGGGAGTTCTCTGTAATGAACCATGCATGTTTCCATAAGCACAGGGAATGTGAGCACGGAGGAGGGGCTGAGTCCATACTACCACTGACCATGCTCAGCAAACCCAACATTAAGTGTGACTGACACTTCCTAAGGCAAGGTCTGTTTTTCTTCCTCCTGGTGTCTGGATGTGCACAGTAATGTTGGTAGTTTGGGACTTGGGTATCTGGGTCCAGAAGTGTAGAGATAGACCCATAGCCTGCCTTTCCATTATACTTTCCTCCTCTGGGCTCTGCTGAGCTGATGTGGAAATATTTCTGCTAAAGGATTGCTTCCCATCCCCTGCCTTGTCTGTATTTCGGTCTTTTTTTTTTTTTTTTTTAATGTAGCTAATTTTCAATGTTGTTAGTCCTTGTGTCATTCTGACCCTCAGACACCTGTGTTTTAATAGACCTCCAGCACTTGAGAGCACTTTGCCTGGTGGAGACATAGAGAACTCTGGAAGCAGCACCACATCACACTGGAGCCTGAACAAGAGAGAAGGTTCTTGCCAGGAAGGCTCCATCCCTGCTGTGGGGGTTTCGGAGTTATCGCCTCTGATTGTGCACCGCCCCCAGGCCCTTGGTGCAGGCCCCACTCTGAGATTTGGAGAGGAGGTAGCTTCCCTCCCTGACACAAAACTAGTATTTTTCATCCTGGTCCTCGTCCACTCCCATTCGGCTCCAAGGCTTTATCCTAGACCCTCACTCACAGGATCAGGTGAGTCCAGTTCTAGAGGAGTTTCATACGAGGAGAGACTTCTGGTGATACTCCATCCTGCAGGTCCTAAATAAGCATTTCCTTGGAGTTTCTCAACCCTGGGAGGAGATACTGGGTCTGTGTCCATTTTACAGTTGAATATGTTGCGCCTCAGACCATTGTGTGATTTGCCCTGGATCACTATGCAGGTCAGCGGGTGAGCTGGGATTTGAACTGAGACTCTATGTCTTGGAGTCCGTGACTGTATAGGTGTTCCTACTTTTCAGTTAAATTTATTACAGGTATTTTTTGATGCATTTGTACATGTGAGTGTTCTCTCTCTAATGGTTCATATCCTGCTGTCTTCCTGATGTTATTTTTAATTGTTGCTACTTGGTGAAGTTTTAAGTGTTTCATATAAATCCTGTCATAATCGAATAGTGGCAGTGTTACTTCTTCTGTTCCATTGGCAATGCATTTTATTTCCTTTTCTTGCCTAGTTACTCTGGGTAGGACACTTCCACTACTATGTTGAACAAAATTGGTGAGAGTGTGCATTCTTGTACTATTCATGATCTTTTAAGAAAATCTTTCCCCTTTTTACCACTGAGTCCAATGTTAGCTGTGGGCTCGTGTTATATATCCTTTAGGATGTTCCTTGTATAACCATTGTTTTGAGATTGATGTTACACTTTGTCAAAAGCTTTTTCTGCATTTATTGAGAAGATCACATGATTTTCTTAATTTTGTTCATATTGCATATCACATTGATTGATGTGCAGATAATAAATCATCCTTGCAGGCATAGGATAAATTCCATTTCATTATAGTGTATGATTCTTTTAGTGTATTCTTCATGCTAATATTCTTTTGAAGATTTGTACATCCCTGTACACCAAGGTTCTCTGGTGGTTCATGTGGTAAAGAATCTGCCTGCAGTGTCGGAGACCTGGGTTTGATTCCTGGGTCAGGGAGATCCCCTAGATAAAGGAATGGCTACCCACTCCAGTATTCTTTCCTGGAAAATTCGATGGACAGAGGACCTGATGGGGGTACAGTTCATGGGTCAGAAATAACTGGACATGACTGAGTGACTCACATTTAACTAGCGTTCTTCTTGATATACTTCATATCTAAATTTAAGATTTTATCTCAGTGAAACAGTAAGCCAACAATGTCAAAAGTCAGAGTCTGTAGAAGTAAAGGACAATAAGGCATAACAGATGAAATCAAGAAGGAGTCCAAATAACTTACTTTTCATGAGAATTTAAATCTTCAGAAGAATACTCACTAAACTGAATTAATAATGCAAGTTTTAGTTTAAAACATAAATACCAAAAAATATTTATGGTATTATGATTCTATGAAGAGACTGAGATTTTTATAATTTATGTATAAGATATTAAGCAATACTGTGTAGCTATTAAAATCATATTTTCAAAATCTTTAATGGCATTTATAAGCATGAATATATAGTTGAAAAGTAGCTAGGAATGGAAGATGATCCCATATAGCTTCAGATGACAGTACAGATGTGTTGAATGATAGTTTTTGGACTCTATTTATTTATTTTTAATTGAAGAATAACTGCTTTACAATGTTTGGTTGGTTTTCCTCAAACAACAACATGAATCAGCCATAAGTATATGATCCACTCTTTGGTGAGCCTGCCTCCCACTTCCTGCCATTCCACCCTCTAGGTCATCACAGAGCACCATGCTGGGCTCCCTGTGTTCTATAGCAACTTCCCACTAGTTAATTATTTTACATATGGTAGTAGCTATGTTGCAATGCTGCTGCTGCTGCTAAATCACTTCAGTCATGTCCAACTCTGTGTGACCCCATAGACGGCAGCCCACCAGGCTCCCCTGTCCCTGGGATTCTCCAGGCAAGAACACTGGAGTGAGTTGCCATTGCCTTCTCTGATGTTTCAATGGTACTCTCTCAATTTGTCCCACCCTCACCTTCTCCAGCTGAGTTCACAAGTCCTTCCTCTACATCTGTGTATCTATTTCTGCCCTTCAAATGTTCACCAGTACCATTTTTCAAGATTTCATGTGTGTGCATTAATATACTATATTTGTTTTTCTCTTTCTGACTTACTTCATTCTTTATCACATGTCCTAGGTTCATCCACTTAACTAAACTGATTCGTACTTTTTTCCTTTTCATGGCTGAGTAAAATTCCATTGTGTATATGTTCCACTACATCTTTATCCACTATTCTACTGATGGACATTAGGTTTCTTCCATGCCCTGGCCATTTTAAATAGTGCTTCAATGGACATTGGGGTCCATGTGTCACTTTAGAGTTATGGTTTTCTCAGGGTATATGCTCAGTAAGGGATTGTTGGGTTATATGTTAGCTTTATTCCTACTGTTTTAAGAAACCTACATTCTCTTTTCCATAGTGGCTGTATACATTTACATGTCTACCAACAGTGCAAGAGGGTTCCCTTTATTCCATGTCCTGTCCAGTATTTATTATTTGTAGAATTGTTGATGATGGCCATTCTGGCTGGTGTGAGGTGATACCTCATGGAGTTTTGATTTGCATTTCCATAATAATGAGCGATATTGAGCATCTTCTCACGTGTTTGGTGGCCTTCTTAATGTCTTCTTTGGAGAAATGTGTTCAAGTCTTCTGCTCATTTTTTAATTGGTTGTCTTTTTCCTGGTATTAGGCTCTATGGTCTACTTGTATACTTTGCAGATAATCCTTTGTCAGTTGCTTCATTTACAATCATTTTCTCCCATTCTGAGGGCTATGTTTTCATCTTGTTTATAGTTTTATTTGCAGTTTAAATACTTTGANTTTACTTTATCTAGAAAATGGATCAGAAATAATATGCTGTGGTGGTGCAAATAATATTTCTCAGTCATGTCCGACTCCTGTGACCCCATGGACTGTATGTTGTCTGCCAAGCTCCTCTATCCATGGGATTCTCCAGGCAAGAATACTGCAGTGGGTTGCCATTGCCCTCTCCAAGGGATCTTCCCCGCCCAGGGATCAAATTCACTTCTCCTGCACTGCAGGCATATTCTTTACTACTGAGCCACCAAGGAAGTCCAATATTGCCGTGATGTATGTCAAAGGGTGTTCTGCCTCTGTTTTCCTCTAAGAATTTTACAGTTTCTGGCCTTACATTTGGTTTTTAATCCATTTTGAATTTATTTTTGTGTATAGTGTTAAAAAGTCTTCTAATTTCATTCTTTTACATGTATTTGTCCCATTTCCCAGCACCAGTTATGGAAGAGGCTCTCTTTCTGTTGTTTCTCCATTGTACATTCTTGCTCTCCTTGTCTAAGAAAAGGTACCTATAGGAGCGTGGTTTTATCTCTCAGCTTTTTATCTTGGTCTGTTGCTCTATGTTTCTGTTTTTGTGCCAATACTATAGTGTCTTAATGACTTTAGCTTGATAGTAGAGTCTGAAGTCAGAAAGGTTGATTCCTCTAGTTCCATATTTCTTTCCAAGATTGATATGGCCATTCTGGGTCTGTTTATTTCCCATATAAATTGTAAAATTATTAATCCCAGTTCTTTAAAAAAGATGTCATTGGTTATTTGATATGGATGAATTGAACCTGCAGATTGCTTTGGGTAGTGTAGTCATTTTCATGGTATTGATTTCTTCCAATTCAAGAATATGGCATGTCTATCTGCTTGTTTCATCTTTGACATCTTTCATCATACAGCCTATCTTTCTGCATCCATATGTTTTGTGTTTAGGCAGGTTTATTCCAAGCTATGTTATTTTTCTTATTGCAGTGGGAAATTGTACTGTTTCTTTATTTTCTCTGATTTTCTTTTCGTGCTATAGAAATGCAAAGGATTTATCTGTATTAATATTTTTCCTGTGCTTTACTAAATTAACTGATTAGCTCTAGCAATATACTGGTTCTATCTTTAGGATTTTCTGTGAATAAACAGTTCATCTTCAATCAGTGAGAGATGTACTTCTTTTTTTTTCCAATAGGCATTCTTTTTTCTTTTTCTTCTCAGATTGCTATGTCTATGACTTACAAAACTATATTGAATAATAGGAATGAGCATGGGCACCATGGTCTTGATACTGATCTTAGAGGAAATCTTAAATTTTGACACCATTGAGAATAATGTTTGCTGAGAGATTTTCCTGTATGACCTTTATTATGTTGAGGCAGGTATCGTCTATGCCCATTTATAGGGCATTTTAAAATAATAAACTGGTGTTTAATTTTCTCAAAATTGATTTCTGCATCTATCGATTATCATATGGTTTTTAATCTCTCAATTTGTTAATATAGTGTATCACATTGATTGATTTACATATAGTGAAGAATCTTTGCATCTCTGGGATAAATCCTGCTTGAACTTGGTGTACAGTCCTTTTAATGTCTGTTTGTTTGCTGTTGTTGTTGTTGTTGTTTTCCTGCTAGCATTTTCTATAGGATTTTTGCATTTTTGTTTATCAGTGATGTCAGCCTGTAATTTTCTTTTCTGTGTGGCATTTCTGCTTCATTTTGGTTCATGGTGATGGTGGCCTCACAGAAAGAGCTGAGGATGTCCCTCCCTCCATGTTTCTGGAAACGTTTGATCAGGATAGGGACTGTCACATCTCCATCATTTGAAAGCATTTACCTGTGAAGTCCTGGGCTTTCGTTTGTTGGAGACTTTTGATCACAGTTAGTAGTGTATGTGATTGATCTGTTCAGAGTTTGTGATTGGTGACTGATTTATTCATATTTATTCATATTTCATATTTCTTCCTGGTTCAGTCTTAGAAGATTGTACATGTCTAAGAATTTGTCCATTTGTTGCAGGTTGTCCATTTTATTCCAATACGGTTATTTCCATTTGTCTCTTATGATCCTTTTTCTTTCTGTGTTGTCTGTAGTAATCTCTCCTTTTTCATTTCGAATTGATTTGAGTCTTCTCCCTATTTTTCTTGATGAATCTGGCTAATGATTTATGTATTTTGTTCATCTTCTCCAAGACTTAACTTATTGTTTATTGATCTTTGCTAGTGTTTCCTTAATTTCTTTTTCACTTATTTCTGCTGTGATCTTTAAAATTTCTTTCCTTCTACTAACTTTGGAGGACTTGTGACTCTTTTTCTTCCTTTTCTGGGCTATTTAGGTGTAATATTAGGTTGTTTATTTGATGTTCTTTTCATGTCTTGAGGTAAGCTTCTTGTATTGCTATAAAATTCCTTTATAGCATTGCTTTTACTTCATCACATAGGTTTTGGCTTGACATTTTTTCTTTGCCATTTGTTTTCAGATATTTTTAAATTTCCTCTTTCATTTCTTCAGTGACCTGTTTGATTTCTCCATGTGTTTGTGTTCTTTTTTACAATTGTTTTTCCCTTTAATTGATCCCTGATCATGTAGAATTTTGACCAGAAAAGATGTTTGGTATGATTTCAGTTTTCTTAAATTTATCAAGGTTTGATTTGTGACCCAATAATGTGCTCCATTCCAGAGAGTATTTCATGTGCACTTGAAAACTATATTCTTCTGTTTGATGATGGAATATCCTAAAGTTATCAATAAGATCTATCTAGTCTAATGTGTGATTTACTGCCTGTTTCTATATTAATTCTCTGTGTGGATGATCTGTCCATTGGTATTAGTGGGGTGTTAAAATCCCCTAGTATTATTTTTTTGCTGTCAATTTCCCTTGAATGGTTAGTTGTATCTGTCTTATGTATTTAGGTGCTCCTATGTTGGATGCATATGTATTTATAATTTCAATATCTTCTTCCTGGATTTCTCTCTTTATCATTATCTAGTGTCCTTCCTGGTCTCTAGTAATAATCTTTATTTAAAAGTCTGTTTTATCTGATATGGGAATTGCTACTGCAACTTTATTTAATATTTCCATTTGCATGGTATATCTTGTTCCAGGCCCTCAATTTTAATCTCTATGTGTCCCTAGGTCTGAAGTGCACATATTATCAGCAACATTTATATGAATCTTGCTGTTGCTTCCATTCAACCAGTCTGTGTTTTGGTTGGAGCATTTAATCAATTTATATTTAAGTTAATTATTTATATGCATGAAATTATTATTATTTACTTTATTGTTCTGGGTGCTTTTTTTTCCAGGTCTATTCATTCCCTTCTATTTCCTGCCTAGAGAACATCCTTTACCATTTATTATAAAGCTCCTTTTGTGATGCTGTATTTCTGAACTTTTGCTTATTTGTAAAATTACTGAGTTCTTCTTTGAATCTGAGTGAGATCTTAGCTGGCCACAGTAATCATGCTGGTAGGATTTTCCCTTTCATAAATTTAAGTCTTCAGTGTTTCCTCTGAAAGATCAGCTGTTAAATTTATGTGAATTCCCTTGTTATTTGTTGATTTTCCCTTCCTGCTTTGAATATTTTTCCTTTTTTAAAATGTTTTCTTCGTTTGATTAATATGTGTCTTGGCATATTTCTCGTTGGTTTACCCTGTATTGGACTCTCTGTGCTTCTTGGACCTGTGTGTTTCCTTCACCAAGATAGGGAAATTTTCAACCATTGTTTCTTCAAGTGAGTTTTTATCTTTCTCTCTTCTCCTTGAATCCCTATAATGGGAATGTGTATATGCTTGATATTATCCAACAAATGGATTAAATTGTCCTCAAATTTTTGTCTCATTTTTCCTTTTTGCTGTTGAAATTGGGTGATTTCCACCATGTATTTCAGCTCACTGATGTGTCCTTCTGAATCATTTAATCTATGCTTCTGCTGTATTTTTCATGTCAGTTCTTTTATTCTTCAATTATAATCAGTTCTTTTTATACTTATTGCCTCTTTGTGGAGGTTCTCACTTCGTTGTTTCCTTCTTCCTCTGAGATGAAATCTCTCTCTCTCTCTCTCTCTCTCTCTCTTTCTCTATCTCTCTAATCGCTTAGTTGTGTCCAACTCCTTGCAACCCCATGGATTCTAGCCCACCAGGCTCTTCTGTCCATGGGATTCTCCAGGCAAGAATACTGGAAAGGATTGCCATTTCCTTCTCCAAGGCATCTTCCAGACCCAGGGATCAAACCCACGTCTCCTGCATTGGTAGGTAAGTTCTTTACCACTGAGACACCTGGGAAGCCCCTCTGAGAGGAATAAACACCTTTCATTTACTTATTTCACGGATTCCCTGCATCTTATTGTGTCATTGGCTTTCTCTAGTTGCCTAGAGTGGGGGCTGCACTCTAGTTTTAGTATGTGGGCTTCCTACAGTTCTGTCTTCTCTTGTTGCGGAGCACAGGCTCTAGGGTGCATGAGTTCAATAGCTGTTACATGCAGGTTACATGCAGGTTTAGTTGCCCCGCCGCCTGGGATCTTAGTTTCCAGGGCAAATGTTGAACCTTTGTCCCCTACATTGTCAGGAAAATCTTAACCAATGATACAGCAGGTAAGACCCAGTAAATATCTCTATGAGCATTACTTTGTACTCATTTGATATAGATTATCAATATCCATCTTGTTTAGTTCTTTTTCTGAGGTTATGTCTTGGCTTTTTATTTAGAATATATTCTTTGTCTCCTCATTTTGCCTATCTTTTTGTTTCTATGCATTAATATTAGGTAGATGAACTATGTCTGCAATTTGAATGAGTGGATTTATGGAGAGTGTCTCCTGTGTGGGCCAGAAGAACAGTTCCTCCAGGTTAGCAGAGACAGGAAATCCAGGGTGTCTCTTATGTAGGCTTAGTATGGTTTCCTGTTGGATGTACCAATGTTGTTTGGGGCAGGCTGGTGGGTCTGGTTGACCACCAGTGCAGCTGCATATGAACCCCACCTCAACAGTTGCAGATATACTTCTGGCTGGGGCTGACGTGGAGTTGGAACTACCTTGAGGTGATGAGAGTTATGGCTGAGGCCCCCACCATGTGTGGAAGGGAAGGAGGCTTTTGTGTGGGAATCCAGGCCCTCGAGGTGGGGGGAGCCATTTTGGAGGAGCTTTGTAGGCGTGATTGGGTTGGATATGTGTGCTCCACAGGGAACAGAAACATAGTAGGGCAAGCAGTTGTATAAAGGTAAGTGGGGAATGTCAGAAATATCTCCTGCTGGCACTGGGCCAGCTGGGTACAGGGAGGAATTTTTCAAGTGTCATAAATAAGGTATTTCATCCCTAGAGAAAGTTCCAAAAAATCCTTGCCCCTTTGGCACTTCTCCTAAAATTAGTTCATAATTCTGCTTCCCATATGATGCATGCACTTTTCAAGCTGCTTCCTCTGAGCTCACATTCAGCATCAGTAAGTTTGGCACAAACCTTTTAATACTGGGGTCTTGATTTACCACAGCTCTCTCCCAGACATAGCTCTGTTGGCTTCAAATTCAGACATTATAGGGGCTCATCTTCCTGATTCAGGTTACCAGGGCTCAGGTGCTCAAAATGTCCTCCCCAGGGAAAGAACCAAATTTGTAAGTCTCCTCCTGCTTCTAGGTCATCCATCACCAGTATGTGTGCTGACTAGACTGCATCTCTGCCCTTCCATGCATCTCCATGTGGTTTTTACATCCTTAGTTGTGGAAGAGTTACTCTGCTAATTTTCAGGTTGATATTTGGGTTTTCTGTGTGAGGAAACTCTAAGAATAGACAATGTCTCAAAAAGTGCTGTTTCAATTTCTGTGGAAGCTCTCTCCTTGTGTAAGTCAGTGGTACTCAAAATGTCATCACTGGACCAGCAGTGTTATTATCACTTGGGAAGTGGTTAAAAATGGAGATTCTCAATTTCCACCCTGATCTACTGTATCAGACACTTTGAATCATTCCTTCAAGCCTTACATGTGCTCAACACTAAATCAATCTGAATCACATCTCCCCCAAGGTTCTGTGACCACCATGCTCCTTAGTTTAACCAGGTACTGTTTTTAAATGTTTATGAATTTTAGGAATTTTTCGGGGGGCACATTTCACCACTCTCACTTGGAGTACACGAAGGAATATCTAATAAGTTAGACACAATACTTCTCTCTCATTGTTGTAGCCATGCATTCCAGGAAACAGACTTACTCAGAGGAACAATGCAGATAGTGGAGTGCAGTTTAGTACATGGGCAGTCCCAAGGCAGAATTTACTCTTGGCCAAGGACTCTGGCCAGTTTTTGTGAAAACTTTATTTACACTTAAATGTACATGCCCAAACCCACCTCCCCAAATTTACTTAAACTAGTCTGAACAAAGGAAAAGAAAGACACACTCAAAGTTAACCCATGATTCATATGCTTTAAGCCTAGATAGTTAAAAGTGGACAATTATCAATAGGCCTGTGGTCATACTCCAATAAGCATAGTAGAGTTTATAATTCTATTTGTTTACACAGATAATTAGAATATTCTTTTAGGCAATGGAGAGTCTAGGTACAAGCCCTTGGGCTCTTTTGCCTGGGGCTTCTGATTTTCTAGTTGATATGTCGTTACCATAGACACTAGGCATATAGCTCAAAGTCCACAGTATGGCCCAAGATGGAGTCCTACTTTCAAGATAGAACCTCTTCTGTTTCCTCCTCCACTTTTACCCATTGTGAGATTTATTAGTACATAAAATAAAAATAAAGGAAAATTTATTGGGAAAGAAAATCCACAGCAGGTTGGAAAGGTGAAAATGCTGCATTAAGATCAAGGTCCTGGAGGGCGGTCCTAAGATAGTGGAGGAATAGGATGGGGAGACCACATTCTCCCCCACAAATTCATCAAAAGAACATTTCAATGATAAGTAAATTCTATAAAACAATTTCTGAATGCTGGAAGAGGACATCAGGAACCCAGAAAAGCAGATCATTGTCGTCAAAAACAGGTAGGAAAAATATAAAAGACAAAAAAAAAAAAAAGAGCCAAAGGAGATAGGGAGGGAGCTCCATCCCAGGAAGGGAACCCCATCTCAGGAAGGGAATCTTAAAAAGAGAGAAGTTTCCAAACACCAGGAAACACACTCACTGCTGAGTCTGTGACGAGCCTTGGAAGCACAGAGGGCAACATAACAGGGAAGAAAAATAAATAAATAATTAAAACCAACAGATTACAAGCCCAATGGTAACTCCCCCAGCAGAGAAGCAGCACAGACGCCTGCATCTGCCACTAGCAAGTGGGGGCTGGGCAGGGAGGCATGGGCTTCAGTGCCTTTTAGAAATCAAGCTGAATGCCTTGAGGGCAATCTGAGGGAACTAACTTAGGCTAGCAAATCAGACTGTGGGATAGCTACCACGCAAAAAGCTGTAACATAAGACGCCACCAGAACCATGAACAGAACAAAGGATGGAACAGAAATAGCCAGCTGCAGATCATCCCCCTCTGGTGACAGGCAGCCAGAGCCAGAAGGGCTGGAAGGGAGCGATTGCAGTCCCGGAGAGACTTTATCTACCAAACTGGAAGCAGGCTTCTTTACTAAGACTTCTTGGGGTCCTGGACAGATACCATCTGCCTGACGAGGGGCGCCAGTGGTACACCCAGAAAACTGAGCAGCAGGGAAAGGTGATAAGTCGCAGTGACTGCGCTCACCAAACACCTGAGCTACTCAGTCCAGGGAAGGGCCTAACTGAATCTGCGCCTCTGAGGGCTACCTGAGTGCCTGAGCCTGAGTGGCTTAGACTACGGAGGTGCATGCAGCCTAGGGCCGGACTCAGATGGTTTCTGGCAGAGCAACATAGAGCCTGAGTGGTGTGCACCTGCAGGGGCATACCCAGAGTGGCTGAGACACTGCAAGCAAATGCCAGTGTTATTTGTTTGCAGCATCCCTCCCTCCCAACAGCATGATTGAATAAGTGAGCCTAAAAAAAAAAAAAAAAAAAAAGTGTCCACCACTGCCCACCTTGTGTTGTGTCAGGGCAGAAATCAGACACTGAAGAGACCAGCAAACAGAAGAAGCTAAACAGAGGGAACCGCCTTGGAAGTGACCCCACACTGCCCACAACACCAGACAAAGTCCCAGATATATCTTTACTATTTTTACGACAATTCCCTCTCTCTTTTTTTTTTTTTTGTTGATGTTGCTTGATTGTTTTTCTTCTTTTCTTTTTCTTCACCTTTTTTTAACTTTTTAAAATTTTTAAGTCCTCTATTTCTCCTTTAATTTTAATTTTTATAACCTATTATCACTTTTCAAGAAAAAAAGACCCTATTTTTAAAGCAAACGCCATATATATATAGTGGGTGGTTGTTGTTGTTTAATAATTCTCGTGACTTTCTTTTTTCTTCTTCTTCTTCTTCTTCTTTTCTTTAATATTGTATTATTGAAAATCCAACCTCTAGAGTTTTAGTCTTTGCTTTTTGGTATTTGTTGTCAATTTTGTACATTTAAAAACCCAATCTTCAGTACACAAATTTACCTGAGAGTGAGATTACTGGATTCACCACTCTATCCTCCTTTGGATTCTCCTTTTTCTCCACCAGGTTGTCTCTGTCTCCTCCCTCCCCCTTCTCTTTTCTAGCCAACGCTGTGAATCTCTGTGTGTTCCAGACGATAGAAAACACTTAGGGAACTGGTTACTGGCTGAATCTGTCTCTCTCCTTTTCATTTCCCTCTTTTACCCTCCTGGCCACCTCTGTCTACTTCCTCCTTCTCCTCTTCTCTGTATAATTTCATGAACATCTCTGAGCAGTCCAGACTGTGGAGCGCACATAAGGAAGTAGTGTCTGACTAGATTTTTCTCTCCTCTTCTGATCCCACCTCATTTCATTCCAATCACCTCTAACTTCCCTCTCCCTCTGCTGTTCTCCATGTAACTCAGTGAACCTCTCTGGGTGTCCATCAATGTGGAGAAACTTTTCATCTCTAACCTAGATGTTTTATTGTCGGTGCTATATAGATGGAGAAGCCTTGAGGCTACTGTAAAAATAAAACTGAAAACCAGAAGCAGGAGGCGTAAGTCCAAATCCTGACAACATCAGAGAACTCTTGAATCCAGGAAACATTAATTGATAGGAGCTCATCAGATGCCTCCATACCTACACTGAAAACAAGCAGCACCCAAGAACCAACAAGTTCCAGAGCAAGACATACCACGCAAATTCTTCAGGAACACAGGAACACACCACTGAGCTTCAATATAAAGGCAGCTCAGAGTTACTCCAAAATCGCTGATGTCTCATAACTCATTAATGGACACTTCATAGCACTCCAGAGGGAAGAAATCCAGCTCCACCCATCAGAACTCGAACACAAGCTTCCCTAACCAAGAAAACTTGACAAGCCACTGATACAACCCGACCCACAGCAAGGAAACTCCATAATAAAGAGAACTCCACAAATTCCCAGAATATAGAAAGGCCACCCCAAACGCAGCTATATAACCAAGATGAAGAGACAGAGGAATACCCAGCTGGTAAAGGAACAGGAGAAATGCCCATCAAACCAAACAAAAGAGGAAGACATAGGGAATCTACCTGAGAAATAATTCTGAATAATGATAGTGAAAATAATCCAAAATCTTGAAAGAAAAATGGAATCACAGATAAATAGCCTGGAGACAAGGACTGAGAAGATGCAAGAAAGATTTAACAAGGACCTAGAAGAAATAAAAAAGAGTCAATATATAATGAATAATCCAATAGATGAGATCAGAAACACTCTGGACACAAAAAATAGTAGACTATCGGAGGAGGAAAATAGGATTAGTGAAATAGAAGATAGAATGGTAGAAATAAATGAATCAGAGATGAAAAAGGAAAAACGAATTAAAAGAAATGAGGACAAACTCAGAGACCTCCAGGACAATATGAAACGCTCCAACATTTGAATTATAGGAGTCCCAGAAGAAGAAGACAAAAACAAAGACCATGAGAAAATACTTGAGGAGATAATAGTTGAAAACTTCCCTAAAGTGAGGAAGGGAATAATCACCCAGGTCCAAGAAACCCAGAGAGTCCCAAATAGGATCAACCCAAGGCGAAACACAACAAGACACATATTAATCAAGTTAACAAAGATCAGACACTCAGAACAAATATTAAAATCAGCAAGGGAAAAAACAACAAATAACACGCAAGGGGATTCCCATAAGGATAACTGCAAATCTTTCAATAGGAACTCTTCAGGCCAGGAGGGAATGGCAAGACATACTTAAAGTGATGAAAGAAAATAACCTACAGCCCAGATTACTGTACCCAGCAAGGATCTCATTCAAGTATGGAGAAATCAAGAGCTTTACAGACAAGCAAAAGCTGAGAGAATTCAGCACCACCAAACCATCTCTCCAACCAATGCTAAAGGATATTCACTAGACAGGAAACACAACAATGGTGTATAAACTGAAACCCAAAACAATATATTAAATGGCAATGGGATCATACTTATCAATAATCACCTTAAATGTAAATGGGCTTAATGCTGCAACCAAAAGACAAAGACTGGCTGAATGGGCACAAATACAAGACCCCTTTATATGCTGCCTACAAGAGACCCACCTCAAAACAAGGGACACATACAAACTGAAAGTGAAGGTCTGGAAAAAGATATTCTACACAAATAGAGACCAAAAGAAAACTAGAGTAGCAATACTCATATCCAATAAAATATACTTTAAAACAAAGGCTGTGAAAAGAGACAAAGAAGGCCACTACATAATGATCAAAGGATCAATCCAAGAAGAAGATATAACAATTATAAATATATATGCACCCAACATAGGAGCACCTCAATATGTAAGACAAATGCTAACAAGTATGAAAGGGGAAATNACACATACAAACTGAAAGTGAAGGTCTGGAAAAAGATATTCTACACAAATAGAGACCAAAAGAAAACTAGAGTAGCAATACTCATATCCAATAAAATATACTTTAAAACAAAGGCTGTGAAAAGAGACAAAGAAGGCCACTACATAATGATTAAAGGATCAATCCAAGAAGATGACATAAAAATTATAAATATATATGCACCCAACATAGGAGCACCACAATATGTAAGACAAATGGAAACAAGTATAAGTATAAAAGGGGAAATTAACAATAACACAATAATAGTGGGAGACTTTAACACCCCACTAACATCTGTGGACAGATCAACTAAACAGAAAATTAACAAAGAAACGCAAACTTTAAATGATACAATAGACCAATTAGACCTAATTGATATCTATAGGACACTTCACCCCAAAACAATGAATTTCAACTTTTTCTCAATTGCTCACAGAACCTTCTCCAGGATAGATCACATCCTGGGCCATAAATCTAACCTCGATAAATTCAAAAAAAATTTTAAATCATTCCAAGCATCTTTTCTGACCATAATGCATTAAGATTAGATCTCAATTACAGGAGAAAAACTATTAAAAATTCCAACATATGGAGGCTGAACAACACGCTTCTGAATAACCAATAAATCACAGAAGAAATAAAAATATGCATAGAAATGAATGAAAATGAAAACGCAGCAACCCAAAACCTGTGGGACATTATAAAAACAGTGCTAAGAGGAAAGTTCATAGCAATGCAGGCATACTTCAAGAAACAAGAAAAAAGTCAAAGAAATAACCTAACTCTACACCTAAGCAACTAGAAAAGTAAGAAATGGAGAACCCCAGAATTAGTAGAAGGAAAGAAATGTTTAAAAAATTAGGGCAGAAATAAATGCAAAAGAAACAAAAGAGACCATAGCAAAAATCAACAAAGCCAA
>SJYA01003907.1:0-35442 GCA_006410615.1 Neotragus moschatus | reverse complement strand
CTGGGGGGAGCAGGTGTGCACTGTGGGGGTGGGGGGAGCAGGTGTTAACTGTGGCTCTTCTGAGCCCGCAAACCTCAGCCCTGAGAGCAGATTTCAGGTTGGGTGGTGGTGCAGATTCAGGGTGGGGTGGAACTGGATGCAGTGTGAAGGGTAGCCCAAGTGATGCCCTGTCCCTGCCTACTCACACTTCTTCTTCTTGGACTGGCTTTAGGGTAGAGTGGCCTCGCTCCCTCCCGGCCTCCCTGCACCGGGAGACAAGTAGAATAGGGGGGAAAAAAGTAGAATAAGAAGAGAAGGGAGCTGGCAGAGGAAGAGCACCAGGCAGGAAGGGGTGGGGGGCCTTTAGAAGCTTTTGGAATACGAGGAGGAAAGCAGGGTGTTCCTGGGGGTGGATGGGGCTCTGGGCACTGCTTCTTTTTTTTTCTTTTTTTAAAAAAATCATTTATTTATTTTAATTGGAGGATAATTACTTTAGAGAATTGTGGTTGTTTTTGCCATACATCAACATGAATCCGCCGTCGGTATTCATGTGTCCCCCATCCTGAGCCCCTACCTCTTCCCTCCCCACTCCATCCCTCTAGGTTGTCCCAGAGCACCAGATTTGGGTGGGCACCACTTCTAGGCAGAATGGGGCTGAGGGCAGGCAGAACCCCCATGAGCACTGTGTCTACCTTCACCAGTACAGTTCCCATAGAGTGGACCAGCTGCCTGCAACATCTGCCAGCTGATGCCCAAAGGCTGCCCCGCGGAGGGGGTGTGCTGTGTGCACCCCTCCCTTGGCAGCCAGCTTGGTCAGTGGCGCTGCCCTGCCAGGGAGACTAGGTTTGAGGCAGTGTGTATGCGTGTGAAATGGACACATCTTACTTCCCCTGAGAGGACACTCTAGTGTCTGCCCGGCCCAAGGATGGCTTCTGCTTCAGTATTTGTGCCCAGGGCACCTCTCCTACACCAGCCTCATCCTGGCCCTGCTGGGAGTTGGTAGAATGGGGCCTGGTGCTCACAGCTGGAAGTGGGAAGACCAAGGAGAGGGGAGAAGGCGGGAGCCTAAGAGCAGCACTCAGGAGGGGAGGGGTGGGAGGGGGCTGAGGCTTCAGCGGGCAGGGCCTGCTTTTGCGGCAAAGACACACTTTCCCAGAGGGTGGAAGGAAGATGGCCCGGAAAAGAAAGCAAGCCATGACTGAGCTGTGCTGAAGTAGAGAAGGGGAAGACGGAAACTCACTTCTTCACTCACTCGCTTACACAGCATTTGCAGGGTTCCCACGGTGTGCACACTAAGGTACTGAGCAAATGTTTATCGGGGATCAGCCGCAGCATGGGAAGGCCCTCTGAGGTCAGCAACACAGGCTGATGAGGACAGCGATCATGCTTCCGACCACGGAAGAAACTGTCGCTATTGATCGGCACCTCACATGGGAGAGAATGCCAGAACCAAGTACCACAGAGGCTCTTCGTTCACAGAGTGGTGTGTGCTGAAGGAGCAGCCTTGGTAATGCTCCAGGTCTGCCAGGTACAACCTCTTCCGGCCGTGTAGGCAGAGATACAATATGGGGACGCCTGGGTCTTTCCCATGCTGCGCCCCTTGTCTGTACTTACTGTCATCACAGTTGAGACAAAGATGAAGGACACAGAACTGGTTAGTGGGTGCTTATTTAAATAAAAATGTAGAGGGTCTGTTTCCTAGCCAAATTTAAAATAACCTGGAACTGAAAGAAATTCTGGCATGTGCAATCTGCCGGGTTCAGGGAAGGGCCGTGCTCAGTTTTTATTGTTCATTTGTAGTTGGTATGAACAAGTACAAAACACACAAAACAAGGGTGAGGGTTTAACGGGACCTAACAACAAAGTTGTCCAATGAATGGGTCGGATCACAGTGTAGGCTGCTGTGCAAGTCCCCGACTACCCAAGAGGGCCGCTAGGGGGCAGCCCTGAGGCTCCTGCTTGTCCTCTTCCTCTCCACACTAAGCGGCACCTCCAAACTGCCCCTCGGTCCTTAGGCCCGCTAAGTTCTCTTTCCCGTAAATGATATGAGCCCATAGAGCCCAGGTCCCTAGATGAGGCACAGCTAACTCACCTCTGCCGGGTAAGCGTTTGCATTTAGCTCTGACTTGGAAAGAAGAAGAACGTTTCCTATTTCAGAGCCTTGATCAAGCATGGAGGCTGCTGTGGGCCTGCTGGTGGGGAGCAGCATGGCAGCAGGGTCTGGCCCTCCCTGGGCAGTGCTCCTTCCACCCTGCCCACCAGCACCCTCTGGGAACAGAAGCAGGTACCTACTCGGAGAACTGGAGATGGGATTGGGGGCTGCATGTGTTGACATTAGGGCTTCAGGTGTCACTAGTGGTAAAGAACCCACCTGCCAATGAGGGGACGAAGGACACTGGGTTTGGATTCCTGGGTTGGGAAGATCCCCTGGAGGAGCGCATGGCGACCCACTCCAGTATTCTTGCCTGGAGAATCCCAGGGACAGAGGAGCCTGCTGGGCTACAGTCCATGGGGTCACACAAAGCCGGAGATGACCGAAGCCACTTGGCATGCGCGCGCTCACATGTGCTGATGTTAGGCAAACCAGAGAGAGTCTGGGCTGAAGAATGTGGGTTTCCTCTAAAAGCTCTATTTTCTCTATGTCTTTTTGGGAATTCTCTTTTCCTTTACTTCTTTTAGTAATTGTTCATTTTGGAAAATTCCAGCTCATTGTTTTACAAATTAAGGGTCTGAGGAGACAGCAAAGGGTCTGAGACACACCCGGCCAGGAGTGTGTGTGTGTGTGTGTGTGTGTGTGTGAGAGAGAGAGAGAGAGAGAGAGAAAGAGAGAGAGAGAGAGAGACGGAGAGAGATGGAGAGGGAGAGAGAGATACAACTTCTCACGCACCTGAGTTGAAGGACCCGTTTTTCTTTATTACTCCCAATCCACTGTGGAGCTATACTTTTGTACAATACCATAAAAATGAATTACTAACAAAACATTGAAAGAGAGGTACAAAACACAGGCCCTCATTTAAATGATTATATTAAAAAAACATAAAATTACTCTATCGGTTGCTGTAAGAGTTCCTAAATTCTTCTTTTCAATTGTTCTATTATCTTACCTAGACTGGTAAATTCAATTCACAGACAGACCCCAGTTCGTGGACCAGGAGCGGGTGTGGGGCAGGGGCAGGGAGGTATGAAAGTTCAGGAAGGAGGTGGTCTGTGGGGACGACTGGAGGGCTGGCTCCTTCCCGTCCCCTTCATCGCTGTTCCCTTCATGAGCTGTCTTACCTATGTTTTGACTTTTAAGGGGGTGGCTCATTTACGGAGGGACGGGTAAAGGATTAGGGTCAGAGGAGGGTTACTTCCTGATGGACCAGTGAAGTTTTGACTTTTTAGAAGGGGGTGGCTCATTTACGGAGGGACAGGTAAAGGATTAGGGTCGGAGGAGGGTTACTTTGTGATGGACCAGTGAAGGCCCTGCGCTTCTGGACAGTGTGTGCCTCCCAGTGATCCTGGCAGAACCAAGGGGCAAAGGGGAGGGGACCCTGGTGTATTCCGGCTGTGCACTGGACAGGCGATGAAAGAGACAGAGAACCAGAAAGAGGAAGGGCTGGGATGGGAGGAGGCGAGGGAGAGCAGGGACTGGAGAGGCGAGGAAAAAGGGCTAGCCCGGGTTGCCCTACCACTGTCTTCTCCCAAAGGACAACTGCAAGCAATTAAGCTCTCAAAGGCAAGCGGACTGATTTACTTCCAAGAAGGATGTATTTTGGAGGTAGACAAGGCTTTTAAAACTTTCATGTACATGCAAATCGTTCACCTAGAGATCTTATTGAAATGCAGGTTCTGATTCAGCAGGTCTGGGTGTCTGCGTTTCTAATAAACTTGAGGGGAAATGATAGAAGTTTGCAGCTCTGAGGGGCCAGGAGTTCTCTGAACATTAATTTCTTACTAGGAGAGGAAGGTGCCAGTTCTGGTAACTTGGACCCCACTCTCTGTGATTCCAGTGCAGGGGCCCACAGCGCAAATATATATTAATAATTAACCTTCATTGACCCTGCTTCCTTTGTGGATCAGATAATAAAGAACTTGCCTGCAATGCAGGAGACCTGGGTTCCATCCCTGGGTCAGGAAGATCCTCTGGAGAAGGAAATGGCAATCCACTCCAGTATTCTTGCCTGGAGAATTCCATGGACAGAGGAGCCTGGTGGGCTATAGTTCATGGAGTTGCAAGTTGGATATGCCTGAGTAACTAACACGTTCACTTTGTTCACTGACACCAACTCAATGGACATGAACTTGGGCAAACTCCAGGAGATAGTGAGGGGCAGGGAGGCCTGGCATGCTGCAGTTCATGGGGTCGGAAATAGTTGGACGTGTCTTAGTGACTGAACAACAACCTTCATTGAACACTCTGGTTGTGGACTGCATTGAGACTCCCCTTCTTTTCCCTCCCCTGGTCCTTCCTCTTCCTCACCCTCCCAAACTCATTACCAGGCTGGTTCACATGGAGGCCAATCTCCTTGAGTAAACCAGACCAAATAATCAGGTAGCCCAAATGATCGCTACTGATGGACCATATGAAATGAATTGATACACCTTTATTAACAAAGAGATCTACAACCATGTATCTTTTTGAACACTAAGGGATAACAGGAGTTTTCTCATGTGCTCCACAAACGGGGGTACCTGCTGCTAGGTTGGGGGACTGGAAGCCACAGAAGCGGCTGGGCTCCCTGGCCTCCTGGGGAGCACTGGGGGCTGTGGAGGTGTGTGGGTCGGAGGTGGGGGATGCCGTTGCCAGCAGAGGGCCTCCTTGTAGTCACTAGGGGGAGCTCAGTGGGTCGTGCTTCTTCTGTTCAGCCCTTTGTCTGGATCCTTGCTGAGCTGCGGGCGTTTCACCTCAGCATAGATGACAGGACTGTCCTGTGGGAGAGTGGGGTCAGGGTAAGGGAGCCGACGTCACACACAGGAGGAGAAAAGAGCAAGAGTCCCAGCTCACCTTTTCCTGCTGGGCTGGCTGGGCAGGCCTGGCTGTGGGGGAAGAGCAGCATTCCGGTTAGGGTGCTGGGCTCAGGGGTGTCCCCTTCCCGCCTCCTCGCTGGCACCTTCCTCTAGAGAACACGGGCTGGCAGGGTCTGGGCTGCTCCCCTGTTACTTCTCAGGGCCTCTCGCCCTCAATTTGAAAGCAGGTGGAGTCAGGAGACCCCAGCTGTGCAATCTGAGGCCACTGACTTGGCCTCTGAGCCAGGAGAGGGGGGTGGTGATGACAGTGACTGCCTCGTAGGATTCCAGTGAGAAGCAGGGGAGACGAAGGTCTCCAAGATACTTCTAGAATAGCTCCTCCATCAGACACCTGTTCTGCCTGGGGCAACCTTTTAGGTGTGAGAATTATATATCTAGTCTCTGTAGTGTGTAACAAGCAGGGGTCTAATTCTACCTATCTAATCTCACATCAGTCCTGTCTAGCAGGGGGTGTTGATTCCGAGGCTCAGAGAGATGCACAACTCTCCACAGGCATTTCCATAAGAAGTCTGTGCTGAATCGCTTCAGTCGTATCTGACGCTTTGCGACCCTATGGACCAAGTCCTTCCGGGCTCCTCTGTCCATGGGGTTCTTCAGGCAAGAATGAGAATATTGAATCTTAGAGGATGTGAAGCATTCTCCCACTGACAAAAATTTCAGCATCTTGGAACACATGGGCTCTCTTTCCTTTGAGTTTCAGATCCCTGCGCCCACCATCAGGTAAAGCCTGTTCAGAGCTTGAGTTGGAAACAGACTACCTCCACCCCCGCCCCTGCCTTCATCTTTGCTGTCTGCAAGGATTAAAGGATCCCATTTCCTCATTTCCCTTATTTTGCTCGTGAAAACCATATAGTCAGAGGTTGATTTCTTTTTTTTTTTCCTTTGTATGTTTAAGTCCTCATTGTGACTCTTCACAGGAAGGAACTGTGCCCACGATCTGCCTGGCCATGTTATGGGCACAACTGGTCAGGTCTTGAGGGAAGAGCCCTGTGTCCAAGAGACTCCTTGGCTGTCCACTTTCCCTAATGTGGGGGAAATGTGGTGGTGGGGGAAATGTGGCGGTGGGGGAGCAGAGCCCCTAGGCTGATTCAGACCCATTTTATAGACCAGGAATTGACGTCTCTGTACAGGTGAGACAGAAAAGAAAGCTCCTTGTTTTTGAATACCTATTGCATACCAGACAACCTCTGTGGTTTCTACAACCCAGGTTCTATTCCTAGTCATTCATAATAATTTTACAAAGTGGCCACTATCTGGGCTTCCCCGGCAGTGCAGCAGTAAAGAATCTGCCTGCAATGCAGGAGCCACGGGAGAGTCAGGTTTGATCCCTGGGTGGGGAAGATCTGCAGAAGGGCATGACAACCCAGTCCAGTATTCTTGCCTGGAGAATTCCATGGACGGAGGAGTAGAGTGGGCTTCAGTTCATAGGATCTCAAAGAGCTGGGCATGACTGAAGCGACTTAGAACACATACATGCAGGCATTGTCTACACGTTATAGATTAGGCTCTGAGAGCTTATATAACTTTCTCACAGTCACACAGAACACAGAGTCAAGTTCTGAACTCGATTCTGACTGACGCAGAAACCCACACTTTTCGCACAATTCCATGTTGCCTGTTTGTCTGAGAGAGGACTAGCCTTCCCCATTCTGCCATCCTCACTGTCGTATCTCTGGCTGGGGTTCATGGTCTTTTTGGCTCCATCTTACAGCTGGGACTGTCCTGTTTAGACTTATACTTGGGGACAGAGACAAACTATCATTCTTTTCCCTCTGTTCCTCCACAATGCTCAGAAAAGGGCAAACAAACAAACAAACAAACAAAAACCACCTCCCTAGTTGGGATGGTCACAGTGAAGGTGTGGTGGAGATGATGTTTACAGTGGTGAGATCTGATAGAGTGCCTGAAGAACTATGGACAAAGGTTTGTGACATTGTTCAGGAGGCAGTGATCAAGATGATCCCCCAGAAAAACAAATGCAAAAAGGTTGTCTGAGGAGGCCTTACAAAGAGCTGGGAAAAGAAGAGAAGCTAAAGGCAAAGGAGAAAAGGAAAGATATGCTCATTTGAATGCAGAGTTCCAAAGAATAGCAAGGAGAGATAAGAAAGCCTTCTTCAGTGATCAGTGCAAAGAAATAGAGGAAAACAATAGAATGGGAAAGACTAGAGATCTCTTCAAGAAAATTAGAAATACCAAGGGAACATGTCATGCAAAGATGGGCTCGATAAAGGAGAGAAACAGTATGGACCTAACAGAAGCAGGAGAGATTAAGAAGAGGTAGCAAGAGTACACAGAAGAACTGTACAAAAAAGATCTTAATGACCCAGATAACCACAACAGTGTGACCACTTATCTAGAGCCAGACATCCTGGAGTCAGAAGTCAAGTGGGCCTTAGGAAACATCACTACGAACAAAGTTAGTGAAGGTGATGAAATCCAGCTGAGCTATTTCAAATCCTGAAAGATGATGCTGTGAAAGTGCTGCACTCAATATGCCAGCAAATTTGGAAAACTCAGCAGTGGCCACAGGACTGGGAAAGGAGTTTTCATTCTAATCCCAAAGAAAGGCAATGCCAAAGAATGTTCAAACTGCCTCACAATTGCACTCATCTCACATGCTAGCAAAGTAATGCTCAAAATGCTTCAGCAGTTCATGAACCGAGAACTTCCAGATGTACAAGCTGGATTTAGAAAAGGCAGAGGAAACAGAGATCAAATTGACAACATCTGTTGGATCCTCGAAAAAGCAAGAGAGTTCCAGAAAAACATCTATTTCTGCTTTATTGACTATCCCAAAGCCTTTGACTGTGTGGATCACAACAAACTGTGGAAAATTCTGAAAGAGATGGGAATACCAGACCACCTGACCTGCCTCCTGAGACATCTGTATGCAGGTCAAGAAGCAACAGTTAGAGCTGGACATGGAACAATGGACTGCTTCCAAATTGGGAAAGGAGTATGTCAAGGCTGTATATTGTCACCTTGCTTTTAACTTATATGCAGAGTGAAAGGCCAGGCTGGATGAAGCTTAAGCTGGAATGAAGATTGCTGGGAGAAATATCAATAACCTCAGATATGTGGATGACACCACTATTATGGCAGAAAGCAAAGAAGCACTAAAGAATCTCTTTATGAAAGTGAAAGAGGAGAGTGAAAAAGCTGGCTTAAAACTCAACATTCAAAGAATTAAGAACATGGCATCTGGTCCCATCACTTCACGGGAAATAGATGGGGAAACAATGGAAACAGTGACAGACTTTATTTCTTGGGTTCCAGAATCACTGCAGATGGTGACTGCAGCCATGAAATTAAATGATGCTTGCTGCTTGGAAGAAAAGCTATGGGAAACCTAGATAGTATGTTAAAAAGTGGAGACATTACTTTGCCAACAAAGGTCTGTCTAGTCAAAGCTATGGTTTTTTCAGTAGTCGTGTATAGATGTGAGAGTTGGACCATAAAGAAAGCTGAGCACTGAAGAAGTGATGCTTTTGAACTGTGGTGTGTGGAGAAGACTCTTGAGAGTCCCTTGGACTGCGAGGAGTTCCAACCAGTCCATCCTAAAGGAGATCAGTCCTGAATATTCATTGGAAGGACTGATGCTGAAGCTGAAGCTGAAGCTCCAATACTTTGCCATCTGATGCGAAGAACTGACTCCTTTGTAAAGACCCGGATACTGGGAAAGATTGAAGGCAGGAGGAGAAGGGGACAACAGAGGATGAGATGGCATCAGTGACTGATGGACATGAGTTTGAACAAACTCCAGGAGTTGGTGATGGACAGGGCAGCCTGGTGTGCTGTAGTCCATGGGGTTGCAAAGAGTCAGACACAACTGAGCAACTGAGCTGAACTGAACTGAACTTTCGACACACCTGTGTTTGTGGTGATAGTGGTCGTGAAGTCGTGAAGGAAGGTGGTGGTGGTGAAAGTTCCAGTGTTTATGATGCTGGTGGTCAGGGTGATGATGGTGGTCGTGATACCTCACCCTAGGCCCCAAACTTCCCCTTTACATGAACAAAGATGTCAAGGTTGGCTGGAGATCACTTACCTTCATGCTCCCTTGGGATTGTATGAATATCACAGTAGATAACTCCTTCACTGTTTTTATTCTGGCGGTGAACTGAAAGAAGGAGTGCAGCTTAACTAGGACCCACCTGCTCTCCCAGCTCGAGACCTGAGTGTTCTGAGGACGCTTATGGAAGGAAGCCAGTTAGGGGCTGTTATGTTGATAACTGGCAGTGGGAAGTGGTTATTAATGTGAGATATCCACCTTGGCAGGAGGACTGTGCCCCCTGATGCAGGTTCTAGCAGTTTCCCCAGCCCTGATATTGTTCAAATGAGAGGTTGGTTTGTTTCTTGTTTTGTAAAAAAAGGTAGTAAATATTTTAGTTTTTGCAAACCCCAGCTCTGTGGTGTGAAAGTAGCCATACACAATACATACACAATATTCCTTGCAAAAATACTTGGTGGACCAGATTTGGCCCATGGGACATAATCTGGTAACCGTTGGTCTAAACCTCCCCCCTGGGGGCTGGGATCCCTTCCTGCTTCCCTCTCCCACCACCAGCTCCATGCCCTTGCTCCTCAAGCTCTCCCTGGAAGCCTCCTGCTTTCTCCCCCAAATGACTGATTCCCGAGACTCGGACTCATGCGGCCTTCTTTCTCCCAACTCCCCTTTTATGGACAGACACTGGTCCTGATGCAGATCCTTACCGTTGACATACAGCGGGTGCTGCTCTTCACTTGGGGCTGAGGGTAAATTCTGGGCTGGAAGGGGCCCTAGGAGATGCAAAGATATGATTCACTGAGTGCTCTCAGAGAGCAGACTAGGCAGAGGGTGCAGAGAGACTGAGAGTAAGACAGTTTACCTTTACAAATCGTATAAAATTACCTTTAAAAATTGTATAAAATATTTAAAAATTAAATTTAAAAAAATGTCAGTGGAGGTTGCTAGTCTTCCCTAGTGGCTCAGATGGTAAAGAATCTGCCTGCAATGCAGGAGACCCGGGTTTGATTCCAGGTGGGAAAAATTCCCCTGGAGGAGGGCACAGCAACCCACTTTGGTATTCTTGCCTGGAGAATCCCGTGGACAGAGGAGCCTGGCGGGCTACAGTCCATAGGGTAGCAAAGAAACAGATGCAACTGAGCGACTAACACAATAGTGGGTTGCTGGAGGTCTCAGACTGGTTTGCTGATGATTGTTAACCAACAGGTCTGGACATGGTTAATTTTTATGGGATGTTTCTTTTGAAAAAAATACCCTAATGGATAGGATGGCTCCATAGGAATCACAAACTGGAGGAAGCAGGGTCAGAAAAGATGGGTTACACCCTTGCGTTGAAATAGTGCAAATCCACAAGTCAGGCCGCTTTTCAGAAGGAGGAAAGCTAATAACTTTGACAACACACCATGTGCCAGAAACACACCAGGACCAGGGAATTCAAAGGCAACATCTACTTAATAGCAAAGCTTCTCACCCAGGGGCCAGCACAGAGCTGGATGTCAAAAAGGCCCCCCTTCCTAATTCTTTGCTGTCTGACATTTTTCATAACCACTTTGCAAAGGTTAATACTATGATTTCCATTTTTTAAAATGAGGTGACTGGTTGGGAGAGGTGATTTCTTCAAGGTCACCCAGAAAGCTGGTGGAGACAGACTCTTAATCCAGTGTGTATACGTTTTATCCACTAGCCTGCCGCCTCTGTGATAGCAGACGTTTCCAGAACTTTAAAAATTATGTCCTGGGATGGGAATTGGGTCACCGGTGTATTTGAGAACACTCAGTTCATGCCTGGTGTCCAAGAAATATTCATTAGTTCTAATAGCAAGAAAGCATCAGAGTCATCAGTGCCTTTGAACATGGCTCCTTCTGTAAAATGAAGAGGGCATTTGTGGAGACTCAGAGGGCCCCTGGTTATGAAACATTCCCTGCCGCTCATCTGTCAAGGCTGTGATTCTGAGTTTTCATTCCCAAAGAGCTCTGTGAATCTGATGGAACTGTGTTTTATGGGAGGCGTGACAACAGGAGGTAAAATGAACACTTAAAAATCAGCCAGAACTTGTACACTTATGTAAGTGCCACTTGGAAACAGATCTCCTGTATGACCACATCCTAGATTCCATCATTGGTCAAAACGCTTTGAAGATTGCCTTCCGAGATACAGTCTGTGGGATGTTTTCATTTCTTGAGGAATGGATATGCTGTCTGGAAATGATTCAGGGTCTTGGAAAGTTGAACATGGAGAAAAAAGTTGTTGGACAGTGTTTCTTGGGGAACTGTGGAATTTGGCCTGAAGCTGGTTTTCTGAGTGACATTCTAAAGAAGGATTTGTGCCCCTGAGATCCTGAAATGGTAAGACCTCCACCGGGAGTCTTATTTTCAGGAGAGACAAGTTTCTTTTGAGCTGGATCCAGGTGCTCACAAGCTGCCAGTGGGGGTGGGGTAGGGGTGGGAATGAGTGGGGAGGCAGTCTCCACACGAAGAGGGATGTCCCTTTGTCCCATGTGAAAGGCATTTTCTTCTTGAAGATCTTTCACCAGTGACTGCTCCTCCACCATCTTGTTTGGGGCTGGGAGGGGGAAGACTGTGAGGTGTTGCTTTGCCTTGAATGCTTTGACCCAGAGGTGAGTGGGTAGGTACAGCCATGTTACTGAGGCAGGGCCAGGGAAGGAGGTTTTATGCAGGTGCAGGGAGAGTAGAACTCGCAGTCCATCAGTTCATGGTCCCTACTCCTGCTGCCTCCCCATCTAATGCTGGGCCTGCCTCCGTCTCTCTCCAGCTGCACTGTCCTTAGTTGCTCAGTGGTGCCCAAGTCTTTGCAACCCTGTGGACTGTGCCCCGCCAGGCTCCTCTGTCCATTGGGCTTCTCCAGGCAAGAGTACGGGAGTGAGTTGCCATACCTCCTTCAGGCATCTTCCCAATCCAGGAATCAAAGGTCTCCAACCCAGGTCTCCCACATTGCAGACAGATTCTTTATCACCTGAGCCATCAGGGAAGCCCATGAATACTGGAGTGGGTAGCCTATTCCTGCTTCAGGGATGTTCCTGACCCAGGAATCGAACTGGAGTCTCCTGCACTGCAGGCGGATTCTTTACCAGGTAGGCTACCAGGGAACACCCCTGGTACCTTAAAGCAACCCTGGCCTGACTGCTTGGACTCTAGACTCAAGACTAAAGGAAAGCAGAGATGAGAAGTTAGATGGACAGAGGCTGCTAAATTAAGAAGGGGAGAGGAAGCTGGAGGCTGACTTAAGCTCTAACTGGGGTGCCTGGTGAGGTGATGGAGCTGGGGGTGGGGAGAGAAACTTTCAAGTACCCTGGCTGTGGTCAGGGAGGAATACTTGGAACTGTAGGATAGGGTAGTCTTCCCCAAAAAGCAGGCTGGCTTGCTCCCAGAAAACTCATCACAAATTCCTTAACAGAGGGGGCCTCATACTTGAATAAGCAAATCTAGCTGAAGGTCTATGACACCAATTACTTTTGCCCTTGGCAAGTGGAAAATAAAAATGTCCCTGGGGGAGGAAGAAATAGGTTGATTTGAAACACTGTAGGTGCCCTAGGAATAAACTGAGACCAAATAGCTTTGGCTCTGGGAACCATTCCTTTCAACATGGCTTCAGGCGAACAAAGGTTAAACTTGGAATAACTTGGAGCCATCCAAGGTGATTGCTTTGAAAGCCAACACTCATGCTTAATTATCATGACCAGGACAGGAAGAGGAGAAGAGTCTTGAATTTCAAAACCCATAGATTACCTAGAAATCCCATTTATCTAATTATTTTCACTTGTTTTTCCCTATAGAAAAGGAAAGTTGCTCAGTCGTGTTCCACTCATGGACTATACTGTCTGTGAAATTCTCCAGGCCACAATACTGGTGTGGGTAGCCTTTCCCTTTTCCAGGGGATCTTTGCAACCCAGGGGTCAAACCCAGCTCTCCTGCATTGCAGGTGGATTCTTTACCACCTGAGCCACTAGGGAAGCCCTAGAATACTGGGGTGGGTAGTCTATCCCTTCTCCAGGGGATCTTCCTGACCCAGGAATCGAACCGGGGTCCCTGCATTGCTTGCCCATTCTTTACCAACTGAGCTATCAGGGCAGCCTCTTTTTCCCTATAGAATCCTCTGCTGATAGCATTACTCTCATCTGATGTTTTTGTTGTTGTTCCACAAACCCACGTGATGGATTTATTTCAAGAGTACATATTTCAGTCTTTAAATGCTGTTAAGAGAAACGAGGCTTGTTGAAATGTAAGTTGGAGGCGGGCATGTGGTTGACAATATCTTATGGAATAGTTTCACATCTCATCTGAAACTTAACTAAACTTTTTATTTTCAAAGACTGATCAGAGGAATTGGAGAATGGATAGCAGGAGCAGAGGCAGCCTGGGAACCCGCCAGGTGATGTGGCTGAAACTAGAATGAGAACGTGCTGAGCTCCCACTCAATGCCAGGCTAATACATTAGGTATGAGATAGATGTTACCTCCTTATCGCAGACCTTACAACATCCCTAGAGCGAGACATTTAGTGAACCTTCGAGGGGACTGGCCCAAGGTCACCCAATTAGTAAATAGCAGTGCTGGGACCAGGCCACTCCCCAGTCCTCTCCACCACACTTCCTTCCTGTTGAGCTGACATACATGGACACTCACCCAGAGCCCCGTATAGCACACAAGTGTGTGTGCGTGAGCACGCATGTGCACTGGAGTTCTCATGTCCTCTTTCTCCCTTACTAAGTGGACCAGAGCTCCCCTGACTTCAAGGAGAGAGTTGGAGGCCTTGGGTTTGTCATATTCACAGCCCCAGACTGTCTTTCAAGTGCGAAGGATACCAGTCTACATCTTGTTTGGCTTGTAAGAATTCCTCTGTTTGTGCCTTATTCATGCCAGAGTGTGCAGCAGTGTGTTTGTGTGACTGCACCAACACACTCCTGGGTGTGTGTGAGTTCTGGAAGCTGTAACTGTCCCTCCGGGGGCCCCTTTGTGTGACATGTGAAGAAAAGTCTCTCTCCCCTCAAGTACCCAGAAGTAAAGCAATTGGTTCCATCAGACTCGCTTTCTAGTGGCTAGACTGTGCCTGGCATATGGATTCAGTAACTAAGAAGGCCACAAAGAGTTACTAACCGTTTTTCCTCCAGGGTCTGAAATACCCCAGAAGTGCAGCAGCAATGACCATCACAGCAAGCAGGCTTGCAGGCAGCCAAGGAACCAGCCAGTTGCTACTGGTGGGGGCAGATAGGACCTGAGGATCTGGGGAGTGAGTAGAGGTAGCCATAAGCACTGAGGATGAAACTCACAAATGCACCCCAGACAAGCACAGGAGAGTCAGAGTGGCTGGCATTGGTGGGAAACGCCTGGCCTGAAGAAGCCTGGCCAATGGGAACGAGGGAAGGACCAAAGGATGTCAGTGTGGATGGGCATCCCATGGCTGACCCTGTGGCCCCCCTATGGTGTCCCCTCCCTCTCCCTGGGCTTCACTATTTCCCCACCAGGTTCAGTGGAGATGTTCTCAGCAGGGCCCATGCTCAGTCAGTCAGGCAGTGCCTGCCCTGTACCCAGCAGTGAGCCGGGCACGGCAGGAGGAACACAGATCAGTGAGGTCTAGGGCTCAGAGCCCAGCTGGGGAACAAGACCTACCATCCACAGACAGTGTCACAGGGTCACTTGTCTCTCTGGAGACACGGTTCCCAGCCTCGCAGGAGTAGTTCCCAGCATGCTGCTCTGACATCACCCGGAAGAGGCAGGAGGCGGGTCCCCCATGGGGAGCCACGTGGTTCCGCAGGATGTCCCCATTGAGGTGGAATGAGTACAGGATCGGAGGGGAGCCCCTCTGGACCTCACAGAGGAGCTCTACCTCGTCCCCCACAACTAGGCTGGTGGGTCTCAGGGTGAGCAGAGGACGGGACACGGGAGCTGGGGAGCACACAGTTGGGAGGTCAGTGGACTACCCAGGGTCCTCCCTTAGGGACCCCTCCCCACACTATCAGGGGCCCCACTGCCCACAGCCCAGGCGTCTAAGCAGCTTCTCCCCTCCCCCACTTACCCCACACCCTGAGCTCCAGCTGAGGGCTCCGTTTCTGGACCTGGCCACCCTCAGGGGATGCCTTGCACCAGTAAAGCCCGGCATCTCCCTCTTTGGCTGCTGGGATGCGGAGTTCTGGGCGGCGGCTCCTGTTCTGCAGGGTGTGGCCCTTCTTGTGGAAGGAAAAGAGAAGCCGCCAGGCCGACTTCTGACTGTGCAGCTTTGTCCGGCATCTCAGGGTCACAGGGCTCCCCTCGCAGAGCTCGTGAGAGGGGAGGGCTGTCAGCACGGGAGGCGGGAACCACTCTGAGGAGAGATAGCAGGGGCCTCACGACGGGAGTCTGGACAGTGAGGCCTGGGGAGGCTGAGGTCTGAGCTTCGGCCCACTCTAGGCCCCACGGGAAATACCGTCTCCCAGCACCTAACCGCTCATCCCACCCGCAAACCCTGAAACAATGCCCATGCTCCCAAGCCCCTCTGGGGTCCCAGAAAGCCTGACCCAGAGGGGCCTTAGCAGTCCCAGAGGGGAAGAGTCTGGCTCAGGGTCTCAAGGGGGCGGTGAGCATCAGGGTTGCTTCTGGGCTCTTCCTGCCCTGTCCGCCTAGGGCATCTTCCGGCTTCCTGACTCCAGGCATGTCCCATGGTGGGGGAGGGTATGTAGACAGCATCTTGGGCATTTCAGGGCCCTGCCGACTGACCCAGCAGCAGGGGCAGCCAGAGAGAGGGGTGCAGCCCCAAGCCCTGCTGTCCTCTAAGACCAGGCCCTTGAGCACCCCCCAAGTGGTGACTCACCTTGGACTTGAACCATGACAGTCCCTGAATCCCATGAGTCCATGTTTCTGGCATATTTCACTTGCCCAGTGCAGTTATACTGGCCACTGCTGTTAGTTGTTGCTGTCCCCAGGAAGAGAGGCTTGTTGTTCTTAGAGAAATGGAGGAATTTTCCATCTCTGTAGAATGTCACCTGGGACAGCTCTGTGTTCTTCCTTCCCCGGCATTGCAGAATCAGTATATCCCCCTCAAACACCAGGTATGGTTGGGCTTGGGGGCTCAGCCAGACTGTAAGATGCAGGAACAGGGTCACCCTGGAGCTGTGGGTCCCTCAGGCCATTTTCTCCCTCTTCCTCAGCCTAATCCCACCCCCACCCCAATCCTGGGATGGAGGCTCCTGGATGGCACACTCGCAGTTGTCACTGTCCTGGGTCCTCATGCCAGACTGGGGCCAGCCTGCTGCTTTCCTCCACCCCCTTCCTCCCTGTTTCCCATGTCCTTCTCTTTTCCTCACCCCTCCTCTCCCTCCTCTTCTCTCTCTGTGCCTTCTCTCTGGCCTCCTTCCCTCCTATCCTTCTTCTCTACATTCCCCCTGCCCCCACATGACCAAGGATGGAGCCCTTGCCCTCTGCAGGGGAAGCTCAGAGTGTTAACCACTGGACCATCAGGGAAGTCCCCCTCCTTGTTTGCTTTTGCAATGCACCTTCCTCGGCCACCTTGCAAGCTTGAGGGAAGTTGTGTTTCTTCCACCCATTGTTCTTTGTTCCCCTGATTAGATCCTCGTTCTCCTAGTTTGGTTTCTTCTCCCCTGGTGACCCCAGCGCAGCTCTTTCTGCAGCATCCACTTCAGATGGTATGTGCACCCCTCTCCACCAGAAAGGAGCTGAAGGGGTGGCTGTTGGATGTGCCATGGCCTGGGCTCGCTCCCCCCCAACTTCCCTCATTGCGCTTCCCCAGGCCCAGCCTCCATCAGCACTCCCAGCAGCAAGGTTCGTCTCCACCACAGTCATGATGAGGGATCTGCCACCTCTGTCCTCATTTCTAAAATGCCTTTTATGCCCTGATGTGGACAAGAGAAGGGCTCCTAGGGACCCAGCATCATCTGCAGGGCAATCCCAGACTGGCCTGGCCCCGGGACATACTTCTTTGGCAAACCAGGTACTGCTGGTCCCAGACAACCTCAGAAGCCTGAGAGTAATGATGCGTAATCGGATAAGGAGCCCCCAAAAGAGCCTCAGCACATTCTACCTTTGTCTGGTTTTCCTGGATCCCTCGGACTCTCATTCTCACCCAAGAACTAATGATGCTCACAGCATAGCTGAATAATGGGCCTTGCTTCCTTGGCTGCTCTTTCTAGCACCACTAAATATTGGTTTGGATTCTTCCTCTCAGGCATCAAAGAACATGTCCCTAGAGGTCAAGATTTTATAGGTCAGAGTTTTCACCCTCTTGACAGAAGCTCCATGGAGGTCAGTGGGACACGATGAGCAGGAGGGCAAAGGTAGGCACGGGAGAAAGAAGGCTGGTCCACAGACAAAGATGCCTGCTTCCTTGAGCACTAGCGGGGTGGAAGCGAGTCCAGATGGTGATGAGTGGGGATGGCAGGAGCTCCAGAGCCACACTGAGAGGAGGAAATGGAGGCCGTTGGACTTATAAGGGGGCCGGGTGGAGGCCTAGAGTCATTCTTCTGGAACTTGAAGTCACCCTGTAACTATCCTCAGGCTGAGACAGTGAAGTCCTGGGTTTCTCCTCTTCCTAGGCATTGGTGAAGACTCCTGAGGAAGAGATCTAGGCTGGAGCTGCTCTGAAGACGCTGCTGGGGGACCCAGTGTTGTTGCTGTTGTCCGTCTCTCAGTCGTGTCCAATTCTTCGCAATTGCATAGATCTGCAGTGTGCCAGGCTTCCCTGTCCTTCACTATCTCCTGGAGTCTTCTCAAACTCACGTCCAAACTCATTTCTAGCAATACTCAGTGATACTAGACAGAGCAGCCAAGGAAGCAAGGTCCGTCATTCAGCTACCCTGTGAGCATCACTAGTTCTTCCATGGGGTGAAGAGTCCTAGGGATCCTAGGTGAAGACAGGATGTGCTGGGGCTCTTCTTAGGGCTTCCCAGTCTATTACTCATCATTACTCCCAGGCTTCTGATGCCATCCAACCATCTCATCCTCTGTCATCCCCTTCTCTTCTTGCTCTCAATCTTTCCCAGCATCAGGGTCTTTACCGATGAGTTGGCTCTTTGCGTCAGATGCCCCAAGTATTGGAGCTTTAGCTTCAGCATCAGTCCTTCCAATGGATATTCAGGGTTGATTTCCTTTAGGATTGACCCAGTGGCCCCGATTTTACCTATCTATTAAGTTTTGGCCCAGAGACACCCTTGGAGATGAAAGAGACATGGACAAGACTCACCGATTTTCCCAACACAGGGAACTGCAAGAGAAAAAAAGTGATAGACTAAGTAGCAGAAAGAACTTTCTGACAAGGAGAGGGCCTGTCACCTTATAAATAGATGCTAACATTCATTCAACCAGTCAACCACCCAGCCCCCTAAGCATATAACTATCTAAGCCACATAGCCACTCAACACACAGCCACCCAGCTATCTAGCCAAACAGCCACCCAGCCGCTCAGCCACTCAACTTTTATGGTGAACCTACTGCCTGGAATTCTTTGCCCAACCTCAGCTCACATACTACCCCCTTAGACAGGTCTTGCTGGGCTTCCCAGGTGGTGCTCATGCTAAAGAACCTGCCTGCCAGTGCAGGAGATGCGAGAGACACAGGTTCATTCCCTGAGTTGGGACGATCCCCTAGAGGAGGAAATGTCGACTCCAGGATTCTTGCCTGGAGAATCCCATGGACAGAGGAGCCTGGCAGGCTACAGGCCACATGGTTGCAAAGAGCTGGACATGACCGAAGCAACTTAGCACAACTATCATAATACCCTATTGTGTTACCATTGGAGCACTTATCTTCATTTAAAATTGCCTTATCATTAAATTGCCTACTTGTAATCACCTGTCTCCCACCCTTTGTCTAAAACGTAAGCTCCATGAGAGCAGGTCCTCTGCCTGTCTAGTTCACTGCCGTATTACCTACACCTAGGGCCCGTGCCTGGATCATGGTCTGTGTCCAATAATCATGTACTAAATAGACGTGCAAATGCTTCCCCAACTCGTACAGGGCAGGGAGCAAAAAGTAGAAGACATGGGACTAGATTCTTACACTATTGTGCCTGAAGGGCCTGTTCACACATACAGAAGAACTCAGCAAAGCAGGACCAAATTCTTTTGGCCCATCTGTCCACAGAGCTCTGGGGAATAGAGTATATGGAAGTGATTATAGGAAGGAGGTGAGAGTAGATTGTATGGATGTGATCATAGGAAGGAGGTGAGGTTTCCCCGGAGGAGCAGTCACTAAATGGTTGCGGGGCACGGACAGGCAGCTTGGATGCAGGAGAGAGCTGTCTACAGGCCAGCACATTGCAGCGTGTTGCACCTTGTATGCGTTGCACGAATGCTTCTAGATGGACGCATGCTTGAGGACAGTACGTGGACAGGAAAGTGAAAGTGTTAGTTGCTTAGTCACATCTGACTTTTTGTGACCCCATGGACTCTAGCCTGCCAGGCATCACTGTCCATGGGATTCTCCAGGCAAGAATACTGGAGTGGGTAGCCATTTCCTTCTCCGGGGGATCTTCCTGACCCAAGGATCAAATTCAGGTCTCCTGCATTGCAGGCAGATTCTCTACCATTCGAACTGCCAGGGAAGCCCAGGTGGCCTGGAAAGAGAGGCCAAACCACAAAATGATGACAGATGAGCTTAGGCAGGTGAGATCAGGCTAAGGGATGGGAGACTCTAAACTGAGGGACAGAGTTGGATATAAAGCAGTGGAGCAGATTCTGGGCTTTGGGGCAAGAGGCAAAAGAATGAACGATGTAGGGCTGAGTGCAGTCAGTCTAGCTGGTCCCCAGGCATTTACTTGTGGCTTTCTTTGCTGGGTACTGTGCAGAATCCTGAGAAATGCAAGAATGGTCTTGGGAGGGGCGGGTGAAGATCCCCTCAGCAGATCTGGCACGTTCATTCACAGGCTATCATGCTTGCTGTCTGCATGATTTGGGACATATTTGGGACATATTCTCAGCTCTGCTGCAGGTTCTCAGGGTGTTTAAGATTACAAGTCCATCCCTTCATCTTCCCCTGCCTCCCATCTAAGTGTATCTTCTGTGATCTTGGTGTAGTGGGAAGCACACAGGCTTTGGAACCAGATGACGTGGACTGATTTCATGAGTCCATCTCTTTCTTTGGGAACTTGCACAGGTTGTTTAAAGTTCAAGAGCCTCCAATTCCTGGCTCTGTCTATATAGTGGAAAAGACAATGAAACGGAGCAGGACCGTATGGTCCTTGCCCCTCCCCCCACCAGCTTCTCTGCTTGCCATTTGCCTCTGGAATACCTTAGTCAAGGAAGAAACTTAATCAGAGAAGTGAGAAATGCTGAAACAAAGGAAAACAGTCAAAGGGGACCAAATAATAATAATGCAGTCATTAAACACAGTCGAGGACCTTTCGCTCCTTCTCAAGGGCTGTAGACAATATTCTGAGCCATATCCTGTGAGCTGTCTTATAGATACCAAAACCCCAGGTGGAGAAATTAACTGCATGATGCCAGACTGTCCAGGACATGAGCTGCCACAATTCCAAGAGCTGACTGCAAAGAAATGGGAACAAATGGACCCCCAAACTGAAGATTAACTGTACCTACAACAGCCAAAATGATGCCAGTCAGACCACCGATGACCACTTTGAAGATGACTGTCAGAGATGACTGTGCTGTTTCTGCATGTCGCCCCCCACCCCCCACTCTGTCTACAAAGCTCTCACCCGCTGCTTGTCGGAGGGGGAGTCAGCCTTTGGACAGACGTCCGCCACCCTCTCCCACAGTTGCTGGCACCTGAAATAAAGCACTTTCCTTTCCACCAACCTGGCCTGCTTATTGGCTTTTGAGTGGCAAGCAGCCAGACCCCCCCATGCATACCTTTCGGTAACAATAAGTCATTTTTCCCTTACAGAGCAGTTACACAGATTATACTGACCCCTCCCCTGGGGAGGTGGCTTCTACATTAGCTGAAAGCAGAAAGAAGGCCTGACCTCAGAGTGACTAAGACCTCACTGGGTAGTGATGCCTCCCCTTCCTTTCTCTTCCCCACCGGAAAACAGTTTTGCAGCTACAAAGTGATGAACAAACAAGGCTGAGGTGACTGATGCCTGCAACAAGAGGGTAGGCTCCAGTGAGCATAGATGCTTCAAACGAGCTTGTGCTCCGGATCCCAACGACTTGCTCTCCAGGGCACTGCAAGGCCTCGGGGTTGCGATTGCAGAACCACTGAGTATAATCAAAAGGGCCACCAACTGGGGACGAACAGAATAGACGACGCCTGCTTACAGCAGTTCCTACGACGAGAACCCGAGGGCGTCGGTCAGGTGCAGGCTGAAGATGAGGTGACAGTGTGATGCGAAACCAAGAACTACTGTGAAGCTGTGGAGCACTGGATGGCGGAGGTCACAGCCCCAGCGAGCTCTGCACTCATTGGGCCACTTTGGGAGGGATGAGAGGCCCAGCTCCTGACCCACTGACCAAGCTTAGCAGGGCTGAGCAGACCAGGGCAACGAACAGGGCCTAGAAACCATTTCCTGCTAGAAGAATTGGGAGACGTTTATCTGAGAAAGATGAGACAGAGTAGGGACAGTCAGTGGCCTTCGAATACCTGATGGACTAAGGCAGGGCCTTTACCACTAGCGCGACCTGGGACGCCCTCACAGGGCAGAAGTGGAACGAGTGAGATCAGAGAGGCAGGTTTCAGCTCCACACGAGGAACTGCATCACGGTAAATCTCTACCACATTGCAACGTGCTACTCTGCCAAGGGGGGGCAGCCGCGCACCGGGAGGGCTGTGCGTCACGGACGCTGCGTGTGTATGGGGGTGGGTTCCAGTACGAGGACCCAAGCTGGCCGATGCACAGCTCAGAGGAAGATCGCGGCTCATCGCCTAAATGTTAAATACATCTTAGTGTGTGTTAATCACTCAGTTGTGTCCGACTCTTTGCCATCCCATGGACTGGGGCTTGCCAGGCTCCTCTGTCCACAGAATTCTCCAGCAAGAATACTGAGGCTCATTGCCATTTCCTTCTCCAGGGGATCTTCCTGACCTAGGGATTGAACTCAGGTCTTCTGCGTTGCAGACAGATTCTTTACTATCTGGGCTGCAAGGGAAGCCCCAATACATCTTCAGTATACAGCCATGACCAGCGTGTTCAGCGTCAGGACTTCTAGCCTCTAGAATCTGTGATAGCCAGTACTAACAACAGGTACCGTTTGTTGTGTGACCATGTCCTTCCAGACCTTCCATTCATTTAAATGAATATAATTTCTAGTTTTACCTGATTAAAATCCAACTACATCCAGACTAGAGGTGGCGAGATAGAACAGAGAAAGCACAGGGTTTGACAAAATGGATTGCGTTTGCATCTCCGTTTTGCTTGTTAGCAGGGTAATTCCAGGCAAGTCTCTTAACATTTCAGAACCTCTGTTTCCCCAACTGCTTCACAGGGATAAAAATTAAACCCTCCCCTATAACGACTCTGAAGGTTATATGAGATAAAGCATGTACTGTACATTTAATTTTTTTTCCCCTCTCCTCTGTCTCTCTGGCCACATCTGAGAGGAAATAGTGCTAGAGAGGAAATAGCAGCTTTACCCTTACGGTAACTTCGTTCTGACACTTTCAGACAGGGGGTCTGAATCTCAGGCTGGCTTTCTGGGGTCCTGAGCATCAGATGTGACTCAGTCCCGCCTGGGTTTCCCATATGCCATCCAATTATTCAGCCAGTTACTGACTTTCCACCTCTCCTCCTTTGCTTTCCCCCATCCAGATCCTGGGCTACACGCCGGGAAGCTCTTAGATTTTTATCTAGTCAAGTCCAAGGACTCTATTCCTTTCGCAAGGAAGGGATGTGCCCTTAAGAATCTCCCGTCTGGAGCATATCCAGGCATGAGGCCGTCCTGTCCCTGCCCTAATGTGAGCACTGATCTTCTCACTTGTCCAAACGACCGTTCACAGAACACACAGGGCAATATGGTGATGCTGGAGAAGGAAGAGCCCTGAGTGGAACAAGTATTTTCTTCTCAGAGGCTAAATTCCCACAAACTCTACCCAGGAAGGGGGTGTTTTTAGGAATGTTTTTGCTTTTCAGGGCTTCCCTGGTGGCTCAGACAGTAAAGAATCTGCCTGCAGTGCAGATTCTGGATTTAATCCCTGGGTGAGGAAGATCCCTCGAAGAAGGAAATAGTTATCCACTCCAGGATTCTTGCCTGGAGAATTTCATGGACAGAGAAGCCTGGCGGGCTACAGTCCACTGGGTTGTAGAGTCAGACATGACTGACTGACTAACACATTTTGCTTTTCTGGTTCAATGAAAACAAACTTCTGGGACCAAGCTTAAAACAAAAAGCAAGTCAACTCAGAAACTGTGAAGCGAAGCGATCTACATGCCCAGACTCATTCCTTTTGAGTGTAGCATCTGACAATGGCTGAGACTGAGTTGAATCTAGAGGAGCCTAGTAACCCATCCCCATGCCAATCCTCTGTCTGGAGACCAGTCCCTCCTGGCATGTGTGACTGGCCCCAGTGGATCAAGGAGACAGCTATAGATTCAGAAGAATGGATCTGAACCTTCATATAGGTCCCCATGGGCTTCCCAGGTGGCTTAGTGGCAAAGAGTCTTCCTGCCAGTGCAGGGATGCAGGAGATGCAGGTTCGATCCCTGGGTCAGGATGATCCCCTGGAGAAGGAAATAGCAACCCACTCCAGTACTGTTGCCTTGGAAATCCCATGGACAGAGGAGCCTAGTGGGCTACAGTGCATGGGGTTGCAGAGAGTTGGACACAACATAGCAACACTACAACAGCAACAATAACAATAATATGGGTCCCCATGGGCCAGTCAGACCCAAATCAGAACCTCCCCCTGATAGAGGAAGTAGGCAGAATAGGAATGGTCATTTTGAAGAGGGATTTGGACACGGAGGGCATAAACCTCTTGACCAGGGAAGAAGCCCAGTCATTGTTGACTGGTTCCAAGAAAAGGCTGAGGCTTCTTGGAATACACCTCCTTGTAAAACCTCACGTTTAGCTACGTTTGCTGAGCAAAATGTGTGGAACTGCCTTTTGTCCACTTCCCTGATCTTTCCTCTGCACCCCAGCAGCCTCCTTTCCTTCTGTGATTTTATTTTCCTTTCAAGATAGACCTGATGGATATTTTAACTTGATTTCACAGGGTGAAAAACGTCATTGGACTTCAGCATGTGATATTTTTGGCTCCCTCAATTAGCTTTGACACGTCAAATGGTTGCCTTTCCAAGGACCCAGGAAAATGGGGTAGGAAAGCCTGGGGCTGCCCAAATGCCCTCGTCCCCATCACCTCCATCGCTCTCATCCCCATCACTCTCACCTCCATCGCTCTCAAGCATACCCATGTGCACACACTAGTCTCAAGCTCTAGCCATAAACCCACTCGAACTAGGAAAGGTGAAATAAGGAAGTTTGCATCTTAGGAGCGACGCAGTCTTTGGTGCCCAGGAGAGGCTACTGGCACTTGGTGACTTACCGAAGAGGAGTGCAACCATCCAGAGCAGCATGGGGCCCGGCCTGGCGTGGAAGAGGGTACACAGGACAGACGGGAGTCAGGGGCGAGGATGGCAGGGAGAGCATCTAGGCCACAGGCCCAGGGGTGGGTGGGTGACCCCCTCTGACGTGCATTGTGTTAGCGCTTGATAATCTAAATACAGGAAGTGGGGAAGAAACTACAAGCTCAAATTGGTATTTCTTCTTTGCTAGAAGGAGCGTAACACAAATGAATTTTCCTGACCATAAAGCACAAGGTAGTCAGATAAGCCACTGGGAAGCACTTTATTGTTTTCTTAATATATACATATATCACTGAAGTATAATTGACTTACAATGTTTCAGATGTACAGGAAAGTGATTCAGTTATACACATGCACATATATTGTTTTTGAAATTAGTTTCCATATAGTTCCCTGTGCTGTACCGTAAACCTTTATTACTTGTTGCATATCTATTTTTTAACTAGAAATCTAGCATTCTATTAATACTAAGTCAAACAAGTGGAATCAAAATGTCATTAGTGTGTTAGGCAAAAATTCATGTTTTCTAAAATATCTATAATACATATTACTTATATACATATATGTATATAAAAGCTTTTCTACTACATTTGATAAAGGCTTGAGAAAGAACATTAAAAAAAAAAGAATGGAGAAATTGGAAAACATAAATTGCCACCAGTGTCCCAGCCCTGTGGTGAAACCCTGCTGACCCCCGCTTCCATAGGAGGCCCTCCAACACGAGCAGGTACTTTTGGTTCTTAGGAACTTTTGGTTCAGTCTCCTGTGGGGTCACGGCTCCTTTCCTCTGGGTCTTGGCGCACACAAGATTTTGTCTGTGCCCTCCAAGACGGGAGTCTCTGTTTCCCCCAGTCCCGTGGAAGTCCTATAATCAAACTCCTTTGGCCTTCAAGGTCAGCTTCCCCGGGGATTCCCAATCCTTTTGTCAGATCCCCAGGCTGGGAAGCTTGATGTGGGCTTCAGAACCTTCACAACAGTGGGAGAATGTCTTTGGTATTATCGTTCTCCAGTTTGTGGGTCACCCACCAGGCTGGGATGGAATTTGATCTTACTGTGGTTGTGCCCCTCCTACTGCCTCGCTGCAGCTTCTTCTTTGTCTCTGGATGTCTTCATCTTTTTCTGGTGGGTTCTAGCATCCCCCTCTCCGTGGCTGTTCAGCAGCTAGCTGTGATTTTGGTGCCCTTGTAGGAGGGATGAGTGCACTCCCTTGCAGGCACTTTTGAACACTCGGTGGTTTGAAAAGGCTTATGCTAGGAATTAGGGTGGGGCATGGCTAAGAAAAGACCCAGAGACTGCCACAATCTGCTTGGCCTCAGCATCACTTAGTCTGGAAGGTAGCACAGCGGTGGAAACACCAAGATCCTCCACACTGCCCCACCTGGACTGAGTGACCTCTAGTTCTCCAAGGTGCCCTCTTCTTCCAGAAGAAATGTATCTGGCCTCTGCAATAAGGTACAGAAGTGGAACCCTGAAGATATTCCACAGGGCCATCAGCTCAGCAGAGAATCAGGGATCAATGTGGCTGGGGTAGAACGGGGTGGAGGTCCTGAACCCGAGGCTTTAAGACTGTCAGGTAATTATTTTGAGAAGAACTGTTCATTAAGAGACATGATTAAAAGAGTGAACAGGCAAGCCACAGGGTGGCAAGATATTTTAAATACATATGCCTGACAAAGAACTGGTATCCAGAATGCAAGGATTTCTACAATTCAATATGAAAAAGACACACAACTCTCTAGAAAAATGGACAATATTTTGGATAGCTACTTTACAAACACAGGTATCCAAACATTCAATAAACACAGGATAACGAACTTGACTTCGTAAATCACTGTGGAAGTGCAAACCTAAACTGCAATGAGATTCCACTGTATCCCCCATAAGAATGGCAAAAACTATAGACCAAGTGCTGGTGAGGGTGTGGAGCAACTAGAACTCATGTGCCCCTCCAGAGGGAATATCAACGGGTATAGCCACTTTGGAAAACCGCGGCAGGATCTAATCAACTGGACACACGGATCCCGAGGGCCCAGTGTTTTCATTCCGAGGTATTTGCACACATGTGGGCATCACAAGACAGGTGCAGGAATGTTCATAGCGGTGTCACTTGTAACAGACGAAAACTGGAAACCACTGGTCTCTCAGCACAGGAGACCGTCCCCCTGCCCCCCATGTCCTTCGAGAACTGAACACGTGAATTTAAGGTGAAGCATGGAGAGCTGGGTTAAATGCCAGGAAGCATTTTCTGACAGTGAGTTCTTCCTGGAAGACTTTAGGTGAGAATTTTCATACGGTCTGAAAAGAATTTGCTGTGCTGACTGCTGAAGGAGCTTCCTAGGTGGTGCTCAATGGTATAAAACATGCTTGCCAAAGCAGGAGATATAAGAGATTTGGGTTTGATCCCTGGATTGGGAAGATTCCCTGCAGGAGGGCATGGCAACCTACACCAGTATTCTTGCTTGGAGAATCACATGGACAGAGGAGCCTGGCGGGCTACAGTCCACAGGGTCACGAAGAGTTGGACAGGACTGCAGCGACTTAGCACATACGCGCCACTGAAGGTGGGAATGGAGGGGGTGAACTTCCTGTTTTCTCCCCAAGATTCTCTGATTCAGCAGAAATGGGCAACCGATCTGGCCCTGCCAGGGAGTTCTTTTGAGTCTCTGTTGATTGGGAGGGAGTTAAAAGGAGTGAGGAAGTAAAGTAGGAATTGAATACCTTGTTGGCTCAGCTCAAGATGTTAACATTTATGCATTTTCCTCTATTCGTTCTCTTTCCCACAGATCTCTCGACTTGAGTCATCTTTAACTTTGTTCAGCTGCAGGTCTGGAGGGTAATGTGACGCCTCTGCAGGGCTGCAGCTAAGACAGGAGACGGGACAACCACAAACGGTCTAGCTTGCAAGCACTGAAGGTGCTTTGCAGGCAGAACCCATGAAGCCTCGGCCCCTGGCTGCTTCTACCTTCCCTGGGTTCAGGCGGCCTGACCGTGTGAAGCCTCCCCCACTTCTCACCCTACCCTTACAGAGTGAGGTTTTGTTGCACCTTCAAAGGTGTTACTGACATTGGCTCTCTGAGCTTAACTGGCTGCACACTGCTTCTTGGGGGTGAAGATCACCAGAGGCAAGTAGGGCTGCTCCCAGGTTAGGATTCTTCCAGTGCCCAGACTGAATGGAATCAGGATTGGGATGGGTTGGCGGTGGGGATCAAAACCCATAATACTCTAAGGGAAATGAGGGGCTAAGAGGCGGTGGGGAGGATAACAGAGAGGGGATTCTCAGCCAGCAAGGGCTTCAAGCCCAGGGGTCCTCATTCCTCAGGGTCAGCTCACAGGGGAACAGTGGTGATGGACAATGGCTTCTGGGGAATGGGAAGATTCAGTCCCACTCCTAGGAGGTAAGAGGCGAGCAGGGTAGGCCACTGGGGTTAGGGGGCAGCTTTGGGCATGTAGATGCCATGGTGGGCCCCAGAGCCACCCACCTGGGCTTAAATCCTTGCTCTGGATACTAATCTGCTGAGAGCTTGGTAAAGTTTTTAACCTTTCTGCACTGCAGAGTCCTTAACTCTAAAGTGGGATAAATGATTACACCTGCATTGTAGGGGTGTTAGGAAGGGTAAATGAGATAACAGTGTGAGAAGTGCGTAGACAATGCTTCTAACAGCCCTCTCTGCAATGGTGGTGATGCTCTCTGGGCTGTTCAGTCAGCTGTTACCAGCTACATGGAGCTCCTTGTGGTTGGCTAGTGAGACTGAGGAACTGAAATTTTCATTGTTTTAAACTTTTGTTGTTGTTCTGTTGCTAAGTCTGTGTGACTTTTTGCAACCTCCTGGACTGCAGGTCGCCAGGCTTCCCTGTCCTTCACTAACTCCTGGAGTTTGCTCGAACTCATGCTAATTGAGCCGCCAATGCCATCCAACCATCTCATCCTCTGTGGCCCCTTCTCCTCCTGCATTCAATCTTTCTCAGCATCACGATCTTTTCCAAAGAACTGGCATTTTGCATTAGGTGGTCAAAGTATTGGAGCTTCCGCTTCAGCATCAGTCCTTCCAGTGACTATTCAGGGTTAATTTCCTTTAAGATAGGCTGGTTTGATCTCCTTGTTTGTTCAGGGACTCTCAAGAGTCTTCTCCAGCACCACAATAAAAATTAAGTAGCTAGATGTGGCTAGTGGCTGCCTTGTGGAATGTTGCAGGCAACATTCAATAATGCCTGGCAAGTGCTAAGTGCTTGACGATTAGCTGCTGTTGTAAGGAAGAGTAAAAGCCTTCAGCCACCAGAGCCTTCCTCTCAACCTTAGCTTGTACTGGTAAACCCCAGTGAGGTGAAGTAATTTGTGCAAAGGTACTCAGCCATGAAGCCTGCTGGGACTGGAGTCACATCCCTAGCTGGGACTGGAGGCCCAAGGAAAGACTTGACATTTCAGAGTTAGTTTAGAAAGAGGGCAGGAGCTGTAAAGACCAGGAGTCCAGTGCAGAAGGAGCTAGACTGGGAATGAGACTTGGGGCCTTGCCTGCAGGGGGCAGACAACACTGAGGCATCTGATTACCATCCTCCTTCCCTTTCGTCCTAGAGACTTGGAGAATGAGCTTGGACGTGCCAATGGGAAACTTTGTATCAGGCCTGCCAGCGACCCCTTGTGGTTACATAGACAACTGCCCTAACAAGAGAGCATCTTTATTATCGAAAGATCATTCTCTATTTACCCAGCCATCCAGGAAGCTTTGTTTTTTATTTTTTAGGTCTTGCTCAATTCCCTGTCCACTCCTGCCTTCAGGAGCTTAGGAAGAGACAGGCATATACTCAATATAGTCTTTGTGTTTTTTAAAGCAGTTTTTCATGCCTCCATTATCCTACTTCATCAATTTGTTTTATTGTCTTTTTCTATGGCAGAAAGTGAAGAGGAACTAAAAAGCCTCTTGACCAAAGTTAAAGAGGAGAGTGAAAAAGTTGGCTTAAAGCTCAACATTCAGAAAACGAAGATCGTGGCATCCAGTCCCNCGGCAGAAAGTGAAGAGGAACTAAAAAGGCTCTTGATGAAAGTGAAAGAGGAGAGTGAAAAAGTTGGTTTAAAGCTCAACATTCAGAAAATGAAGATCATGGTGTTCGGTCCCATCATTTCATGGGAAATAGATGCAGAAACAATGGAAACAGTTCAGATTTTATTTTTGGGGGCTCCAAAATCACTGCAGATGGTGACTGCAGCCATGAAATTAAAAGACACTTACTCCTTGGAAGAAAAGTTATGACCAACCTAGATAACATATTCAAAAACAGAGACATTACTTTGCCAACTAAGGTCCGTCTAGTCAAGACCTTGGTTTTTCCTGTGGTCATGTATGGATGTGAGAGTTGGACTGTGAAGAAGGCTGAGTGCGGAAGAATTGATGCTTTTGAACTGTGGTGTTGGAGAAGACTCTTGAGAGTCCCTTGGACTGCAAGGAGATCCAACCAGTCCATTCTGAAAGTGATCAGCCCTGGAATTTCTTTGGGAGTAATGATGCTAAAGCTGAAATTCCAGTACTTTGGCCACCTCATGTGAAGAGTTGACTCATTGGAAAAGACTCTGATGCTGGGAGGGATTGGCGGCAGGAGAAGAAGGGGACGACAGAGGATGAGATGGCTGGATGGTATCACTGACTCGATGGGCTTGAGTCTGAGTGAACTCCGGGAGTTGGTGATGGACAGGGAGGCCTTGTGTGCTGTGATTCATGGGGTCGCAAAGAGCCGGACACGACTGAGCGACTGAACTGAATTGAACTGAACTGCAGTGCAGAACCTAATAATTCTTGTGATTAATTGATTTATTCTGAAACATAGAAAACTTTTTTTTACTGCCCCTCCATTTCAACAGAGGTTCCTCATAGACTTAGTTCCTTATTCATTATGTTTTAAAACTGTTTTCAGGAACATTGATGTGAAGAGATTGTCCATTAAAAAAGAATTTATGAGAATCACCATATTGATTAGCATCTTGGATGTCACCTTATTTTATTTCTCATGCTCATGGGCTTTATTTTTTTAATGAGGCAATAATTGTCCTATTGATGTTAATGATGTAATTAATGGGAAAGTAAATATTTTTTAAAAAACTATCATAGCCATGTAGCTCTATACAAATAGAAGTTATGATTCTGATGAAAATTAATTAATGGTAGGTACTATACAATGTTAGCAATCATTAATATTATTGCTATTAATAATATGTCAAATAAAAAGCAAATATGAATTAAAGTAAGGAGAGACTTTATTCAAAAACAATATTATAGTAAAGAAAGTGAGACTATTGCAATAGACAGAATTCTTTGACTATAAGATCTGAAAGCATCTTAATCAGAAAAGGGATTTTCTTTTAGAGGGAGAGGTAAAAATCATTTAAATCAGCTGATTCTCAGAAAAATTTCAAGAAGAATTATTTCAAGGTCTATGTTCAGTAGTGGGCCAAAGTTCGGAGATCTGCGAGAAGTAGAAAACCCTGATCAAAACTTGGTCAAGTCAAGTTTGGGGCATGCTGGCCAAACTGGTCAGCAGAAAGAGACAGTTCAACTAATCACAAATGAGACAAAGACGGGAATTTGGAAGTCTGGGTCTGGTCTTGTCATAGGGAAACAAGGTGTCATACATGAGTCATACATAAGTCACATAGAGAATGGCAGTTCTTTGCAGTAAGCCATTTAGGGGGACATAAAAGGAGATGATAGCACCCCACTCCATTCCTCTTGCCTGGAAAATCCCATGGACGGAGGAGCCTGGTGGGCCGCAGTCCATGGCATTGCGAAGAGTCAGACACAACTGAGCAACTTCCCTTTCACTTTTCACTTTCATGAAAATCGGAGAAGGAAATGGCACCCTACTCCAGTGTTCTTGCCTGGAGAATCCCAGGGATGGGGGAGCCTGGTGGGCTGCCGTCTATGGGATCACACAGAGTTGGACCCGACTGAAATGACTTAGCAGCAGCAAAAGGAGATGAAGAGAATTTCTTAATTATTGCTGTTTTCCAGGAGCACAAGGCTTAAATAAATTTCAACCCTGCCAGACATCATCTTTATCATTGCTTTTCTTGTGTATAGTTAGTCATTCAAAACATACTATCTTTAGGCAAGTTGCCTAGTCTTTCAGACATTCAGTTTTCTTATCAGTAAAATGGGAATAATTATAGTAACAACTAATTTGCTAGATTTCTATGAAGTTTGCTGACAAGTGCCTAACAGCTATAAATATTGTATAAATGTTGTGTTTTTTGTTAGTTTGTTTGTTTCATTTTTGTTACTAGTGGTTCCACGGACTCTACTTCCTTCTCTTTTTCTTTTCCTTTTTCCGCTCTACCCCCTCCTTCTTCTTCTCTTTTTCTCCTTCTGCTTTAATAAGGATAAATCTTACCTCATGCAGCAAAGAAGGGGAAGGCAGCAGGCATTTCTAGAATGAATTTTAGGTGCCTGATACAGGGCAACTCATTACTCACAATAAAATCCCAAGCTGTGTATTTAGTGTCCTCATATAAGGATCGAGGAAACTGAGGCTCAGCAAAGTTTGCCTAAGTTCATACAGTTCACGGGTGATAGAAAGAGATAATACAGGTGTGAGGTGTCTGACTTGATTCTTTCTCATCAGGTCTCATGGAACATGAAATGCTCATGCACATGGAACAGCCCAATTTTATCCCAGGAATATGGAAAAGAGATGGAGAAAAAGACACCTCAGCTGTACGAAAGTGAAAAGTGAAAGTGAAGTCGCTCTGTTGTGTCCATCTCTTTGTGACCCTGTGGACTGTGTTCATGGGATTTTCCAGGCAAGAGTACTGGAGTGGGTTGCCATTTCCTTCTCCAGGGGATCTTCCCTACCCGGGGATTGAACCTGGTTCTCCCGCATTGTAGGCAGACGCTTTACCATCTGAGTTACCAGGGAAGTCTCAGCTGTATAGGCATGTGAATAATTGCTTTTCTTTTGTGATAAAATCAATGAGTTTTTTCTTCTGTATAACTGTCTTTGAAAAAGGCAGAGAAAAAGTTAAAGGGGGAGAGAGAGACAGCTAGAGAGAAAGAGAGAGAGAGAGAACCCCAACCCATCAAGCCCATATTGCACATTGGCTGCCAGCAATGTTTCTTTTAAAAATAAAATAAAAATCTTCAGTTGTAGATTTTTTTCCCTTTTGGAGAGATGCAGGAATTGCAAAGAGAGTGCCAGACAGCACTAGCATATGCTTATTTTTCTAGCTCAATGTGGGCAGCCTTTCTTAAACATTTTGTATAAATATATTTATTCTCCCACTGAGACCTTGCCTGCCAGGTTCAGGAACAACTGAGTAAGTAGATGCATTATAAATTGAGGAAAGAAAAGAAAGGATTGCCATGGAAATGCTGATGGCCCCTTTATTCTAGCCGAGTACATTGCCTTGGTATAATAAATTACTGGTTGATGCATTGATGATAAATCTATAGTGGTTTTCATATTCAAATAAAAGATATTTCACTCTGTCTTTGCTGGAGATGTAGTCAGAAGGCAAGGAAATGTTGACATCCGGTGGGCAGGATTGAAAAAAACACACACACACAGACCCTTTGGTGTACAACCCACATTTGCAAGCTGTCTGCGTTTCTTGTATTGGCCTCAGCTTTGACAAATGTAAAAAAGTCACTAATATTTTGACACTCTCCCTGCCCAAGTCTGATACCAGCTGGCTGTGAAGCCACATACTCATTGTTCTGCTGGATTTTAAAGACTGGGTCCCAGCCAAAGGACTGGACTGGATCCATTCATTCATTTTCAAGACTGAAGTTGCAGCTTAACTGTAATGACCATTTCTCAACTCAATCTGGAAACCTCTTCCAAACCCAACAGATGCCTGAGAGGCAAATGTGCATTTGGATTAGAAACGATTCTCTCAGATAAAGAAACAAACGGTGATCTTTGATTCTGGAAAGAATGCTTTGCTTTGAGAGCAGTTAATACTCTGTATGTTGATTATGTCTTATTTTATAAAATGTTCATGCTTTTGGAACCTTAGTAAAAATCCTTATCTTACCATTTTAAATTAAACGAATATTGAAATTGCAGGAAAATTATGACCCCAATTATGAAAAAAATATGCCCAGAGAAACACTGGAAGAAAACACCCAAAATGTCAAAAACATTAACAGTGGCAAGGAGAGTATGTTTAAGGTTATGGTGAGTTTTTCCTTTCTACTTTTATATGGTTTTCTTCTATAATAAGTTTTAAGTTTATAATTGGAGAAAGAAAATTAATTATTCATTCTTTTGAAAACATACTGTTTCTTTTACTGTATTTTCAGCTCCAGTGACCATATTGTTCTAGTAATCATAAGCAATTATTGCTAAAGTGTGCTACAGCCATGGAAAATAAAACAACTCTATAATCTATGATAAAATATCTTTGCTTTCTACTTCTAAAAAAATGCTCCCCTGCTGTGTGTTCCTGCTGTCTCATTTTTCCAGTCACTTAATAATTGGAGACATTAACCCTGATCACTTGCAAATTTTCCATTTAAATTTATTTTCAGGTAAGCAGATGCTTGGGAAAACTGCCATCACAGGGCTGTAGGAGAAAGGGAGTTATAACTTGATCCTGAAATCTTTTGAAGGGATTATTTTCAGGCCATGATGAGACACCCATATACTTTAGTGTCAGAGTAATCTTTGGGAAATAATTCATATTAACACTTTTAATATAAATCAATTTCTTGTGTCCTTCTATGTGCCAGATTCTGTATGAAGTACTTGCAGGTGCTATTTCATGTCACCCTCAGACAACTTTATGAACTATATACCTTCATCATATACACTTCAGTTGAGGAAACTGATACTTATAAAGTTGAATATTTTGAATCTATTGATACATCAATTTGATATTAGGTCATCCATAGAGTTGCAAAGAGTCAGACACAACTGAGCGACTGAACACCCAAGCATTGTTTACCCTTAAGTTACGGAGTTTTATGTCAGAAAGACTTTGCTTTTGATCTCAGTGCCTTCACCTAGAAGCTGGTGACTCTAGTCAATCACTATGCCTCTTTAAGGCCCAGTTTCTCTGTCAGTAAAATGGGGATAAAAGAAATTCAAAGACACAGGGCAAGTGCAAAGATTAAAGTAATGTCATCAGCATCTACTGGAGAAAAGTCCTCTCATTCCAGCGCCTCCCTTCCAAATAAAATCTGCTGAAAATGAACATAGAGATAGGCTTCTCTGGAAACGTTTCTTTATCCTGCCTGTTAAAATTTGACAGTATTTCTCCACAGCCTGTAGCCATATTCATCTCTTTGGCTCGTGCTGCACTGATTAAAAAATGGATTGCCAGCAGTCATCTGTGACTGTGTACCATGGAAGGGCTGCTCTTCTCTTCCTCCACCCAACTGTCCCATGCACTATTCATGAGTTCAATATTCCAAACTTTAATTTCCACAGATTAATTCTCACTAATTATTCACCATATGAACCTTTGCAGGAAAATTCCAGTGAATGCTCTTCCATCCTGAGGCAGGGAAGGCAATGTCGAATCGTTTTCTGATTTCAAGTGGAAAACAAACTAATTATGTGGAAATATGATAATAGATTGCGCTGCAGGGACCAGTCCTCTGCAGGCTTCAAAATGTTTGCTTATGATCGGCCCTTCGTGTTATTTCTTCCAGGAGGATCTGCCCTTTCATAATGCATCAACATTATTGACTGGCCTGTGATTCCTTACTTCGAGTTAAGATAATTTGCATAATTGTATATTACTTCCGTCTGGTGGAAACAAACAAGATGTTCGGGTGCTAATGATCAAGCAGGCAGCAGTGACTGCTGGGAAAAAATAGCATGAGTCAAGCCCAAAAAACAACGAAGAGCAGCTTCTTTCTTTGGCATCTTTCACCAGCTTTTCTAGACCCAGCTCTCTATGCCACTTGGCCACAGGTATTGTTCTTTTCTGTCAGGCCAAACTTAGGAGGTTGCTGGGGTTAGTCATATATACTCCAA
>SJYA01003906.1:41638-70400 GCA_006410615.1 Neotragus moschatus | reverse complement strand
AGGGGACGACTGAGGATGAGATGGCTGGATGGCATCACTGACTCGATGGGCATGAGTCTGGGTGGACTCTGGGAGTTAGTGATGGACAGGGAGGCCTGGCGTGCTATGATTCATGGGGTCACAAAGAGTCGGACACAACTGAGCGACTGAACTGAACTGAACATTCATGTGAATGGAGTCCGAGGAGAAAAAGAAAGTCAAACAGGACAGACAAAATATTTTAAATAATAGTAGTTAAAAAAAATTGAAATCTAATTGAAAGCACTAACTCATAGATATAAGATTCTCAGTGGGCCCACAGAGAGAAAATAGACAAGAAACCACACCCAGGTATGCCATAGTAAAACAAATGAAAAAACTAACAAAGAAAAGAAATGCTATAAAAGTCATTTTTTTTAAAGTACTTAGCAAAAAATAGCTTTAACTGTCTTCTCATCAGAAACAATGGATGTCACAGATGACAGAACAACATTGTTGAAGACCTGGGGCGAGGGGGAAGCTATTCTAGAATTCTGTGTCCAGTAAAGATGTATTTTTAAAAATAAGGAGAAACAATGACATTCTCTGGCAAGTGACATCCATGAGAATTCCTTGCCAACGGACTCCTGCTATAAAAAATGCTAAAGGAAACCCTTTAGACTTAAGACAGGAGGACCTGAAGGGGGGCCTGGGGGAGGGACTCACGGCATTGCCGGGGGTGCCTGGTGGTCCCCTGCACACAGCAACTGTTGAGAGTCCCCTTTGACAGCAAGGAGGTCAACCAGTTGGTCCTAAAGGAAACCAACTCTGGCTACTCTTTGGAAAGACTGATGATGCTGAAGCTAAAGCTCCAACACTTTGGCCATCTGATGTGAAGAACTGACTCAGTGGAAAAGACCCTGATGCTGGGAAAGATTGAGGGCAGGAGGAGAAGGGGACTGCAGAGGACAAGACAGATTAATTGGATGACATTACCGACTCAATGGACATGAGTTTGAGTGAGCTCCAAGAGATGGTGAAGCATAGGGAGGCCTGCCATGTTACAGGCCACAAGGGTGCAGAGAGTCGGACATGATTTGGGAACTGAACAACACCACCACCCAGCAAGGACCCCCTGAGGGGCGGGGAGCCCGGGGAGACAGCTCCAGGGGTCGGGGGCCTGGCTGTCGGAGGGCCGTTGTGATTCTTCTGAAGGTGTCTTAGTGAGATTGGCCAGGATGGTGAGCTGGCCAGAAACAGCCTGAGCTGGAACTGGGGAGAGGCCCCACACTTTGTCAACTAGGCTGTCTCTGGGATCAGTGGGAGAGGCCAGTGGGCAAAGGCAGTGGTCACGTCTTGAACTGGCCTGGGACCTGCCTTGCTGTGTGACCACAGTTAAGGCACGGCCTTTCTCTGGGCTTCAGTTTCTCCAGCTCATTTGAAATGAGGCAGTTAACCAGTTGGTGTGTAAGAGCCCTTCCAACTAAAAATAAAAATAAAAAGCCCATGACTGTCCTGTGTGAAGTATAAGAGAGAGAGATTTGGCTTAATCTAAGCTGTGGAATTAAAAGATGCTTCCTCCTCGGAAGAAAAGCTATGACCAACCTAGACAGCGTATTAAAAAGCAGAGACATTGCTTTACCAACAAAGGTCTGTCTAGTCAAGGCTGTGGTTTTTCCAGTAGTCATGTATGGATGTGAGAGTTGGACAACAGAGAAAGCTGAGCGCCAAAGAACTGATGCCTTTGAACTGTGGTGCTGGAGAAGACTCTTGAGAGTCCCTTGGACTGCAAAGAGATCAAGTCAGTCAGTCCTAAAGGAAATCAGTCCTGAATATTCATTGGAATGACTGATGCTGAAGCTGAAACTCCAATACTTTGGCTACCTGATGCGAAGAACTGACTCATTGGAAAAGACCTTGGTGCTGGGAAAGATTGAAGGTGGGAGGAGAAGGGGATGACAGAGGATGAGATAGTTGGATGGCATCACCGAATCAATGGACGGGAGTTTGAGTAAGCTCTGGGAGTTGGTGACGGACGGGGAGGCCTGGAGTGCTGCAGTCCATGGGGTTGCAAAAAGTCAGACACAACTGAGTGACTGAACTGAACTGAACTGAAGGAAGAATATTAAGGTTTCCATAGTACTTCAGCAGTAAAGAATCCGCCTGCAATGCCAGAGATGCAGGAGGCATGGGTTTGATCCCTGGGTCGGGAAGATCCCCTGGAGGAGAGCATGCCAACCCAGTCCAGTATTATAGCCTGGAGAACTCCAAGGACAGAATAGCTTGGCGGGCTATAGTCCATGAGGTCACACAGAGTCGGATACGACTGAAGCGTCTGAGCACACACAAGGAAGAATGTTCCAGTATTCATAAGTGTCTCTCTGTGAGATGGGTGTGGGGAGGGGCTGGGGGCCCCTTACCACTCACAGTGAGGTTGCTGGAGGCTGGAGAGGGCGCTAGTCCTGGGCCTGGCCCCCAGGCCTCTGTGTGCCCGGGTTGCCTGCCCACCAGTTTTCCTGGCATAACCCTGAGACAAGTTGGGAGGTGGCTGGTGGCCTCTCTAGGATTCCAGCCCTGGGAGGTGAGTCTGTCCTCCTCCTTTGGGGAGTCTGCACATGGCCCCCATGAATTCTGACCTCAGGGCTTAAGGTCTGCACCCTTCCCCAGTGGGGAGGCTGGGCCAGTCTGAATCCTGGTGTGTGAGGGCACACTCTTGCGACGGCACCTTCACAGGGGGTCACAGAGTCTCCCTGCTTTGGGCGGCCCCCACCACCACGTCGCAAGGCCCACCGCCTTTCGTCCCACAGTAGGCCCTGGATGGGGAGCTCAAGCCCCAGGGTCACCTAAGGGCAAAGGGACTTGGCCCAGCTCACTGGCCTGGCACTGAGCTGTTGAAAATAGCTGTGCTGCCGAGTGAGTTCTGAAACACAAGAGCTTGTGCCCAGGAGCTGGTGCTAGTACTGGGGGTGGGGGGGGAAGGTGGACACAGGAGACAGGAGAGCTGCGTCCATGCTCCAGACAGCTTTCAGAACGGAGGCTGTTTGCTTTGGGGCTGGCAAAGCTGCCAGGCGTGTCCATGGCGGTGGGACCACGGCCCCAGGGGAACCGATCTGCTGTTTCTTGGAAAGCCCCGCTCCTGGCCGTCCATCCACGCCACAGCCCGCGCTGCTTGGGGCGCAGGGAGAGGCCCTCGGGATGGGGGTGCTGAGGGCTCCCGGGGCCACAAAGGATGGGGCTCAGCATCCCCAGGCTGGTGATTTCAGGAAACGGAGCGTGAGGTGGAGCCGTGAGGTCAGGGAGGATGGGGGCAGCCACGGAGGGAAAGGAGACGGTGATAGGAAGGGAGGCAGAGACCCCAGGGGGGCTGGGTGGTCGCGTGTCCCTCGCGGGACCCGGGGCTCCGTCTCCACGGCCCTTTGTGTATGCAGCCAGCATCCCCATCACGATGGCGGGACTGCTGCTGCCCCGGTTCCAGTTCCCTTCTCCTGACTCTCTGCCGCCTCCCTGCAGCCCGAACCTGGCCTCCTCTCCACCAGAACCCCGGGCCAAGGACTCAGAGCAGGCAGCTTGGCCGCAGTGGAGTCTTCCCAAGGTCTGAGATGGGAGAGGTGAGCGCCAAGCAGCCCTGAGGAGTCACAGGGAAGGGAAGGGAGGGTACTGTCTCCCTCCAGCTGCACCACGGGTGTGCCACATGGCCAGGCCTAGGTGCCGGGGCCCTGCTCGGCTCTGCACACCCTGTCCACCCGGGGACCCTGAGCCTCCATCTCCTGCGGAGGCTCACAGAGGAGAGGGGCCAGGCATAGCGGCCTCCTTCCTACCCACCCCTAGTCCCTGCCCTCCCCAGGTGAAGGCAGGGGGAGTCCTGCCTTCTTGGGTGGGCGCCCCTTGCCCCCTGGTGTTCCCTTCTTTAATCTCTCCCTTTCTTCCTCCACCTCCAAGTAGCCCCAGGCCTCTGCTCTGACCTGGTGGGTGTGGAGGACGGGGCACTCAGAAATCAGCTCTCCTGGCTGTGGAGGAGGGACCAACAGACAGGTGGTCGCAGGTCTGGGGGATGCATCCCCTACAATGCTGACCAGGGAGCTCAGATGGCTGGGGAGGGGCCCGGCTCCACCAGAGAAAAGTAGAAGCTGGTTTCAGGCAAAGGAGGTCGTGGGTGCGGGCAGAGCCTGGCTGTGCCCTGTCTGGCTGACCTGGAGCCCAGGAAGCCCACAGTCCTCCTCCTTGGGGGCAGGCAGTTCCCAGGGGGCCTGGAGTGGCAGGCCAGATGTCCAAAGGACCACAGGCTTCAGAAAAGGGTTGCGAGAGGGCACGATGGCTGGATCTGTGGAGGTGACCAGAAGTCGGAGGCAAGGAAGACAGCAAGGAGGCTGTTACGATAACCAGGAGATGACAGGGGTTGGGGGAACCTGGAGCTGTGACTGGAGAAGCTTCAAGACCCCTGAGATCATCTCCTGGGAAAAGGGCGCCCCCTGGGTGGGCATTTACCAGCCTCGGAAGGAGAGCATCCTGCAGCCTCCTCAGCTCCATCACCCCCAAGGCATGACGCCCTGTGCAGGACCCCATGCTTCTGGAGCTTGATTCGGGCTCCGTGGCCTCATGGGATTGGGCCCAGAGTAAGAAGTGCGGATTAGCGCACGACTTGTTCCTAAGATGGCAAATCCAATTACCCGAAGGACCTTGAGTTAGAGAATTGATCCTGGGCTACCCAGATGACCCTTAGTGCAATCCTAAGTACCCCTGTGAAAGGAAGACTTGATGCGGCAGGAGAAGGCAACGTGCCCACGGAAGTGCTGTGCTGTGGTGCTGGCTTTGAAGGTGGAGGGGGCCCGTGAACCAAGGAACGCGGCTTTAAAAGCTGGAAAGCTAAGGAGACCGATTCTCCTGGAGGGCCTCCAGCCTGCACACACCTCGATCCTGACCCAGTGAGACCCTTCTGGACGACTGGATCTAGAGACCACATTCCCTTGTAAGTCACTGAGTTTGCAGCAGCCCTAGGAAGTGAGTACGAGGATTTTCTGGTCAATAAGCGGGGCAGGACCGTGATCCTTGAAAGAAACAGACAACCAGGGGAGCCAGCTTTCTGCTTGCGGTCCGGTCTACAGCAGAAGGGAGAGGACGTTGATGTGGACAAGGCGGTCGCATGTTGACGGGCAGGACCACAGCTCAAGCCTGCCGGGGCGGCTGAAACCGGCAGCATCAGTTCAGGAAAGAAGGGCTCTGTGTAGAGAAGGAGCTCCGGGAATCTGAGGAGGATTGGGTCTCCGAACGCTAAGCTGTACACGTGCCAGGCAAGGCTCCCTAAGGCTGGGCCGGGGGTCATTCTGGGCAGCTGTGGACGGGATGGTTTCCAGACCTGGAAGATGTTCACATCTCAACTGGCTGGAGTGGAGACACTGGAAAAGCCACACTTCAAAGTAGGACGACAGCAAGGCGATCAGACCAGTCAGTCCTAAAGGAAGTCAACCCTGAATACTCATTGAGAGGACTGATGCTAACGCGGAAGCTCCAGTCCTCTGGCCACCTGATGCCAAGAGCTGACTCACCGCAAAAGATCCTGATGCTGGGAAGGACTGAGGGCAGGAGGAGAAGGGGCAACAGAGGGTGAGATGCTTGGCTGGCATCAATAGTCTGGGCAAACGCCAGGAGACAGGGAGGGACAGGAAAGCCTGGCGTGCTGCAGTTCATGGGGTCGCAAAGAGTCAGGCACGACTGAGCAACTGAACAACAAAACCAGCCCCAGAGGAAAAGCTACACAGTTTAGAAACATCTTGAAAAGAACAAGCTTACCCACAAGAGAATTAACTACCAACTGAAGCAAAACTCAGTATTTTAAATGAAGGAGATGACAAAACCAGACATTTAGCCCAAGAGCATCAAAATGTCCAGAATTTAACAAAAGGGGGAAAAACACCACTCATAAAACTATTAGTAAAAAATTGACCCCAAAATATGGAATTAGTAAATATTTTTAAAATTATTAGGAATTTGATCTTAGATTCAAGGAAAAATATGCACTTAATGAGGAAACAAATACAGAATGTCAAAAGAGCAAAGAAAATTATTCAAAAAAGAATAACATGGGAATTTTAGAACTGAAAAAAGTTAAGTATCTAATGTGAGTTAGATGGGCTTTACAGAAGATTGGCTGTCTACAGCTAATACACACATAACCATGAAGAAGACTGAAGGCTATCCCTCTGAAGCAGAGAACAAAGCAAGGATACCCACCCTTATCATTTCTATTCAGCATGTGTTGGAGGTCCAACTTGGTGCAGAAAGACATAGCAGCTATAGCAGATACACAGGTTAAGTGAATATATAAAATGTGCATTTGCAGACAACATATTTATCCATGCCCTGGGGAGGGAAATGGCAACCCATTCCAATATCCTTGCCTGGAGAACCTTGTCTCTCCCTTGTGCTGTAGACTGGACTGGAAAGGCGATCGAAGCAGAAAGCTGGCTCCTCTGGTTGTCTGTTTCTTTCAGGGATCCCGGTCCTGCCCTGCTTATTGACCAGAAAATCCTGGTACTCATTTCCTAGGGCTGCTGCAAACTCAGTGACTTACAACGGGAATGCGGTCTCTTATGGCTCTGGATTCAGTCGTCCAGAAGGGTCTCACTGGGTCAGGATCGAGGTGTGTGCAGGCTGGAGGCCCTCCAGGAGAATCGGTCTCCTTAGCTTTTCAGCTTTTAAAGCCGTGTTCCTTGGTTCACGGGCACCCCCCACCTTCAAAGCCAGCATCACATGAACAGAGGAGCCTAGTGGGCTACAGTCCATGGGGTCGCAAAGAGTCAGACATGATTGAGTGACTTTCACATCACTTATTTATACATGTAGAGAACCTCAAAGGACCTACAGCCTATTTCCTAGAACTAAGTGAATTTATTAAGACTGCAGGTTACGAGGTCAATATTAAAAAATCTGCAGGAGTATTTGAAAATGGAGAAAACTGTAAAACAGCGAAATTAACAATATCACCCCAAAGTAAAATATTTAAGTATAAATCCAACAAAATATGTGTACAACCTGCGTGTAAAAACTCAAAAGCACTGAGGAAAAACATAATGACCTACATAAATGGAATCATATCCATCAACTAGAAAACCAATTACTGTTAAGACTTCAAATCTCCCCAAATTGATCTATAAATCTCTGAAGTATACTTTCCAGATATTCACAGGCTTATTCTGATACTTATGTGGACAAGCAAAGAAACTAGAAGAGCTAAGATAATTTTCAAAAGAAGAACAAAGTTGGAGCCCTTACAATCTGATCTCAAGATCTGTGATAAACTACAGAGATTAAGACAGCATGGGAACTGGTAGAAGGACAGATCAAGGAGAGAGAATAGAGACTCTAGGAATAAACCCACTCATCCAGCCGGTCCTGACACGGGTGTACAGGTAATTCAGTGGAGGAAAAACTGTCTTTTCAGTAAACGATGGTGGAATAATTGGACATCCAAATGTGAACCGTGAAACTTTCCTTATACGGCAAAGCTTACACACACACACGCAAAGTTCAAAATGGGTCCTAGACCTACATGTAAAACCCAAAGCTACAAAACTTTTAGAAGAAAATATAGGAAAAAATATTTATGGTTTCCTTGAATCAGTTAAAGACTTCTCACACATGTGCGTGCTCAGTCACCCAGTCGTGTCTGACGCTCTGCGACGCTGTGGTCTGTAGCCCCCCAGGCCCCTCTCTCCATGGGATTCTCCAGGCAAGAATACCAGAGTAGGCAGCCATTTCCTCCTCTAGGGGCTCTTCCCCACCCAGGGATCGAACCCACGTCTCCTGCATCTCCTGCATTGGCAAGAGAGCCTCTGGGAAGCCAAAAATCTCTTATAAATGATACCCAAAGCACAATTCATAAAAAAATAAAATTAATAGATTGGACTGCTTCAAAATTGATAAGTCTAGCGTTTCAAATGTTGTCATTAATACTAAAATACAAGCCACAGAGAGAAGAAAATATTTGATAAACACATTGCTGATAAATGACTTTTATCCCAAATGTATAGACTCTCAAATGGCCCAATGGTGGAGAAGGTATGAAGCAACTAGAGCCTTCATTTTTACTGACTGAGATGCAAACTGTCACAACAACTTTGCCAAACAGTTTGGCAGTTTCTTACAACTTTAAACACATGCTTACCGTACAGCCTGGAAACCCAGCTTCCAGGTATTTATCCAAGGGAAATGAAAACAAATGTCACACAAAACCTGTATTTGAGAGTTTGTGGTGACTTTATCTACAGTCACCCAAAATTGAAAATGACAAAAATACCATTTGACCAGTGAATGTACAATCAAAGTGAGACAGAGCCCCAAGGTGGACTGTATACAAAACGGAAACAAACAATGGATAAACGGGTCCGTACGATGAGATTCCAAAAGGTCGTGCCAAGTATGCCTGGACAAAGCTGTAATTCAAAGAGATGCACACCCTTCTGTATTCCTGTTGGCACTGTTTACAACAGCCAAGACATGGAAACAACCTGAAAAATGTCCATCCACAGGTGAGTGGATAAAGAAGATATAATACACATGGAATACTAGGAAGAAAGAAAGAAAGTGAAGTCACTCAGTCGTGTCCGACTCTGCGTGACCCCATGGACTGTGGCCTGCCAGGCTCCCCTGCCCATGAGACTCTCCAGGCAAGAATACTGGAGTGGATTGCCATTTCCTTCTCCAGGGGATCTTCCCGACCCAGGGATCGAACCCGGGTCTCTTGCACAGCAGGCAGACTCTTTACCATCTGAGCCACCAGGGAAGCCCGCATGGAATACTGCTCGGCTGTAAAAAGAATGAAATAATTCCATTTGCAAGAATCTGGATGCAACTAGAGATTATCATACCAAGTCAAGTAAGACAGATGAAAGCAATTATCATATGATGTCACTTATATGTGAAATCTAAAAAGTGACCCGAATGAAACAATTTATGAAACAGACACAAACTTACAGACATAGAGAACAGACTTACAGTTGCCAGAGGGCAGGTGGGGTGAGGGAGGGCAGGGTTCAGAGTTCGGGACTAGACTACAGAGGCTATTATTTACACAATGGATAAACAAGGTCCTGTCGTATAGCACAGGGCGCTACACTCAACAGCCTGTGATAAACCATGATAGGAAAGAAAATGAAAAAAGAATACACACACACACACACACACACACACACACAGTATATATATGGGGCTTCCCAGGTGGTGCTGACGGTAAAGAGCCTGTCTGCCAATGCAGGAGACATAAGAGGCCTAGGTCGGGAAGATCCCTGGAGGAGGACATGGCAGCCCACTCCAGGATTCTTGCCTGCAGAATTCCATGGACAGAGGAGCCTGGCGGGCTACAGCTCGTGGGACTGAGAAGAGCTGAATGTGACCGAGTGACGAGCATCAACAGCATCCATATATGTGTACAACTGAATCACTTTGCTGTACAGAAGGAATTAACATAACATTTAAAATCAAATATAAGTCAATAAAACATCTTAAAGAAAAAAAAAAAAAACCTGTGCAAAGAACGGCGGAGCAAGAAACTTAGGGAAACCACGTTTCCTCAAAAGCAACGAGAAGTCCTGCGAATGGTAAGATTCCAGCATTCTGGAATGAGAGAAATCATAGGCAGAGAACAAGCTGAAGGGTTTCAAGAGAAACTACCGAACCTCAGTGAGAGCAGTGAGTCTGGCAGTTCAGATCTGGGGCTGTTCTGGTCTGTGCTCCTTTTGCAGCTCAGGGGTACATTCTGTTGGAAGGCTCAGACCCAGAGCACAGTCAGTAGTTTGACTGGGAACTAGATTGTGCATGAATATCTCTATTCCCAGGGTGTTATTACTCTTTGATTTGACTGTGAGCTCGGCTCTGTGAACAAAGCCCTATGCCCAGGGCGTTACTGAAAAAGAAAAAAAAAGAATCTGCTGGTAACATCACAGTTGTCAGAGGCTGAGATTTCAGTTAGTGCGAAGGAGAGAGCCTGGTCAAAATTTCAAAGGAAGACCTGGAGAACTGGAAAACTAAAGGGAACTTTGAAGAGTTCCGACATATTCTGAGGTTTTAAAAGGTTGTGTGGATGCACAGGACTAGGAGGGCTTCCCAGGGGGCACTAATGGAAAAGAACCCGCCTGCCAATGCAGGAGCCATAAGAGGCACGGGCTCCATCGCTGGGTCGGGAAGATCTCCCTGGAGGAGGGCAGGGCAGCCCACTCCAGTGCTCTTGCCTGGAGAAGCCCATGGATGGAGGAGCCTGGCGGGCTACAGTCCATGGGGTTGCAAAAAGTCAGACAGGACTAAAGTGACTTTGCACACACACAAGCATATGTGTACCCAGGAAAGATCTGGGAAAGCCCGAGAGTCTGTTACTCACCGCGGACTGACGTTGAGGCCCTCTGAGAGCAAGAAGGGAACGCTAGGGACAGTGTGGAAACCAGCTGAAGTTTGAAGGTTACCTTCACTCACAGATAAACTTGACTAAGGATGGAAAACTGATGGTCAGGGCAGTCAAGGAAATCTGCACCATCGCTGGCTGAGCGCGACGCTGTACGGACACAGGGCGAACCCCAGGAAGCTAGGCTTTAAAATACAAGCAAGGACTTAAAAAAAAAGAAGAAAAAGAAAAAGTGAACAGACAACTCAGCGGCTGCACACCGCAGGGAATACAGTTATCCCAGGAAAGCCACTAAAGCAAAAGGCAGCAAACGCAGAAACAAAGGCAAACGAACAGCCCGCGAAACCCCAGCAACGACACCAGTCCCTGGAGGGAGAGGAGCTGACGGCAGAATTGTTACAAATCGTTATTTAAAGTTTCCAGTTTTCAACAGAAAATTCTGACCCAGGCCATGAGATGAGAAAATATAGAACATATGCAGAGAAATGGAGCAATAAACAGAAACCCCCCACCCCACCCCAGGGCAGCCCAGATGCTGGATTTAGGAGACAAACAATTTACATCAGTTAGTGTAAATATGTTCAAAGAACTTTGAAAACTATGTTTAAAGAATTAAATTGAAGGAAAAAAAAAAAAAAGAGCCAAGTATAAATTCGGGAGTTTAAAAGCACAAAATCTGAAATGAAAAATTCACTAGAGAAACTCAACCACAAACCTGAACTCACATCAGAAAGAGTCTTTGTGTTCTTAGTCGCTCAGCGGTGTCCGACTCTTTGCAACCCTGTGGACTATAGCCTGCCAGGAGCTTCTCGCCCATGGAATTTTTCAGTCAAGAGTACTGGAGTGGGTAGCCATTTTCCTCCTCCAGGGGATCTTCCCAAAACGGGAATCAAACCCACGTCTCTTGCATCTCCCGCAAGACTCTTTACCACTAGCATCACCTGAGAAGAGAACAGGTGGCAAGAATACACAAAAGAACTATACAAAAAAGTCTTAATGACCTGGATAACCATGATGGTGTGGTCGCTCACCTAGAGCCAGACATCCTTGAGTGTGAAGTCAAGTGGGCCTTAAGAAGCATTTTTACAAACAACGTTAATGGAGGTGATGGAATTCCAGCTGAGCTATTTCAAATCCTAAAAGATGATGCTATTAACAAGCTGCACTCACCATGCCAGCAAATTTGGAAACTTCAGCAGTGGCCACAGAACTAGAAAAGGTCAGTTTTCATTCTAATCTCAAAGAAGGGCAATGCCAAAGAATGTTCAAACTACCGTACAATTCCACTCATTTCACATGCTAGCAAGGTTATACTCAAAATCTTTCAAGCTAGGCTTCAACAGTACATCAACCAAGAACTTCCAGAAGTACAAGCTGGGTTTAGAAAAGGCAGAGGAACCAAAGATCAAATTGTTAACCTTCCCTAGATCATGGAGAAGGCAAGGGAATTCCAGAAAACCATCTACTTCTGCTTCACTGACTTCGCTAAAGCTTCTGATGGGTGTGGATCACAATAAACGGTGGAAAATTCTTCAAAAGATGGGAATACCAGACCACCTGACCTGTCTGCTGAGAAACCTGAATGCAGGACCAGAAGCAACAGTTAGAACTGGACATCGAACAACAGACTCAGACTGGTTCAAAATTGGGAAAGGAGTATGTCAAGGCTGTATATTGTCACTCTGCTTATTTAACTTATATGCAGAGTACATCATGAGAAATCCACAATTCACAGCTGGAATCAAGACTGCCAGGAGGAATATCAACAACTTTGGATATGCAGATGACACCACCCTTATGGCAGAAAACGAAGAGAACTAAAGAGTCTCTTGATGAAAGTGAAAGAGGAGAGTGAAAAAGCTGTCTTAAAACTCAACATTCAGAAAACTAAGATCATGGCATCTGGTCCCATCACTTCAAGGCAAATAGAAGAGGTAAAGTGGAAACAGTAACAGATTTTATTTTCTTGAGCTCCAAAATCACTGCAGACAGTGAATGCAGCCACAGAATTAAAAAACACTTACTCCTTGGAAGGAAAACAGTGGCAAACCTAGTTGTTGTTGCTCAGTCGGTTAGTCATGTCTGACTCTGTGACCCAAGGATTGCAGTATGCCGGCTCCTCTGTCCTCCACTGTCTTCCAGAGTTCGCTCAAATTCACGTCCATTGAGTCTGTGTTGGTATCTAACCATCTCGCCCTTCTCCTTTTGCCTTTAATCTTCCCCAGCATCAAGGTCTTTTCCAATGAGACGGCTCTTCACATCACGTGGCCAAAGTATTGGAGCTTCACCTTTAACATCGGTCCTTCCAATAGTAGTCAGGGTGATTTCCTTTAGGATTTAGGTTTGTCATGGTTTTACTTCCAAGGAGCAAGTGTGGTTTTTTTTTGTTTTTTTTTTTTTTTAAATTTCATGAGAAACCTAGACAGTATATTAAAAAAACAGACACATCACTTTGCCCACAAAAGTCCATATAGTCAAAGATATGGTTTCTCCCAGAAGTCATGTATGCACTGAGTTGGAGCATAAGAAAGGCTGAGCACTGAAGAATTGATGCTTTCGAATTGTGGATCTGGAGAAGACTCTTGAGAGTCCCTTGGACAGCAAGGAGATCGAACTAGTCGATCCTAAAAGAAATCAACCCTGAATATCCATTGGAAGGACTGATGCTGAAGCTACAATTCTTTGTCCATACGATGGAAAGAGCTGACTCACTGGAAAAGACCCTGATGCCGGGAAAAATTGAGGGCAAAAGGAGAAGGGGAAGACAGAAGGTGAGATGCTTAGATGGCTTCACTGACTCAATGCACAGGAATATGAGCAAACTCTGGGAGACAGTGAAGGACAGGGGAGCCTGGCGTGCTGCAGTCTGTGGAGTCACAGTCAGACATGACTTATCGACTGTACAGCAACGAGAAGAAAGAATCAGGAACCAAACAATTTTCAAACAGTGAATATCAATTCTTCACAGACTCTTTCAAAAAATAGAAGAGGAGGAAATACTTCCTAAATCACTGTATGAAGCCAATGTCGTGACACCAAAGCTGGAAAAAGATATCACAAGGAAAGAAAACTATAGATCAATATGTCTTATCAATATACTTGAAAAAATCCAAAACCCAAGATCAAAAAAAATCAAAACTCCAAGACACAAAATATTTCCAATCAAATCCAGGAAAACAGAAAGAAAATACACATTTTAAAATCAATTAATTAATATAATACACATCAACAGAATAACAAAAGCCCAAACCACACAATCCTCTTAATATATGCAGGAAATAAAGCACATGACAAATTCCAGCACCCATCCTCATGCAAACACTTAACAAAAAAGCAATAGATGGAAACTTTTTCAAACTGACTAAGGTCATCTGTGAAAAACCCACAGTTATCGTTATGCTTAGTAGTTAAGTCCTGGATGCCTTTTCCAAAACAGCACCAATACAAGAAGGTCTACTATCATTTCTATTCTCATTGTACTAGAGATTCTAGCCTTGGCAATTAACAAAGAAATAAATTAAATACAATCTCTGCCGCAGTTATGACCTTGCATTTAAAAATGCATGTAAAAATTACTAGAACCTATGGGGTTTCCCTGGTGGCTGAGTAGAAAAGAATCTGTTTGCCAATGCAGGAGACACGGGTTCAGTCCCTGGGTCAGGAAAATCCCCGGGAGAAGGAAATGGCAACCCACTCCAGTATTCTTGCCTGGGAAACCCCCAGGACAGAGGAGCCATGGGGCCGCAAAGGGTCAGACGTGATGTGCACACATACACACAGACTAGAACAGCAAGGTTGTGGCACACGAGATCAACATGTTAAAAAAGCAGTTGTATTTCTCTGTCCTCGCAACAAACAACCCAAAAGGAAATTAAAAAAACAAATCCATTTATAATAGCATCAAAAAGAATGAAACACTTGGGAACAAATTTACCAAGAAAAGTGTAAAACTTACTACCTGAAGACTACAAAGCACTGTTGAAAGAAGACAGCTCTAAATACGTTTTGAAAAATTCTGTGTCCAAGGATTGGAAGACTTAGTGTTGTCAAGGTGGCTGTCCTCCCCAAACTGATCTGTAAGTGCAACACTGTGCGTGTGCTGAGTGTGTTCAGTCATGTCTGACTCTTTGGGACTGTAGGGACCACAGCCCGCCAGGCTCCTCTGTCCATGGGATTCTCCAGGCAAGAATGTTGGAGTGGGTTGCCAAGCCCTCCTGCAGGGGATCTTCCCGACCCAGGGATCGAATCAGCATCTCTTATGTCTCCTGCACTGGTAGGCAGGTTCTTTACCACCAGGGCCACTGGGGAAAGCCATCCACGCTCAATTCCCAGCTGACTTATTTGTAAAGATTGACAAGCTGGATCTAAAAATTCATACTCAAGTCAAGGGACTCAAAGTCCACAATAGCCAAAACAGTCTTTAAAAAGAACAGGAACTTCCCTGGTGGTCCAGTGGCTAAAACTCTGTGCTCCCAATGCAGGGGACCTGGGTTCGACCCCTGGTTGGGGAACTAGATCCCACACAGATGCGAAGTGAAAGTGAAAGCCACTCAGTCGTGTCCGATTCTTTGTGACCCCATGGACTACACAGTCCATGGGATTCTCCAGGCTGGAATACTGGAGTGGCTAGCTGTTCCCTTTTCCAGCGGATCTTCCTGACCCAGGAATCAACCTGGGGTCTCTTGCATTGCAGGAGGATTCTTTAACAACTGAGCTATCAGGGAAGCCCGAGAGTTCGACGGTGTGACTAAAGATCCTACATGCCACAACTAAGACCCAGCGCAGCCAAATAAACAAATAAAAATAAGATAATAAAATAGAGTAGCCTCCAGGAAATTTTAAAATATATATATAAAAAACAAAGTAGGAAGACTTGCACCTTCTGATTTCCAAACTTACTACAAAGCAACAATAATGATTGCATCGCGGCTCTGGAATACGGAGAGGTGTGCAGATTAACGGAACTCAGCTGGAAGGCCAAAGATAAACCAACGTGTTTCTGGGTAAACTGATTTTCGACAAGAGTGCCGAAGTCATCCCACAGAGCAAGAATAGTCGTTTCAACAGATGGTGTTAATACAACTGGATGGCCATGTGCAAAAGAGTGAAACTGGACTCTCACACCATACTCAGAAGTTAACTCAAAATGGGTCAAACACATGAATGTAAGAGCGAAAACTACAATACAGAAGAAAACATAGGGCTAAATCTTCATGAGCTTCACCTTGGTAAATGAATTATTAGATATGACCCCAAAAGCAAGAGCATAAATGCAAAAATAGACATACCATATTTCATTAAAATTTAAATCTTTTATGCTTCAAAGGACCCTACCAAAAGAGACAGCTCATGCAATGGGAAAAATATTTGCAAACTGTATACCTGATAAGCACTTGCAAAAGCCAGAAGGTGGAAATAACCCAAATGGCTATCAAGGATAAATGAATGAACCAAATGTGGGGTAGCAGCACAATGGAGTGCTATTTGACAACCAAAGAAAAGAAACACTGATACGTACTATATCATGGACGAACCCTGAAAACATTATGTTAAGTGCAAAAAACCCGTCACAAAAGACCACACATGATGGGAGTGCACACATGCGAAATGTCCTCAGCAGGAAAAACCCATGGAGACCGGAACTGAATCAGCGATTGCTCAGGGCTGAGAGTGGGGAAGAAGGAGTGATAAAGTGTAGGAGGGTCCCAGCCGAGGAACAAGGGCTGCTTTTTGGAAATGGACCACGGTGCTGCCTGCACTTACCTATCAATATACTAAAGGCCCTGCATATTTTAAATGGATGCGTTTTATGGGATGTAAATCACATCTCAATAAAGTTATTTTTAAAAAAGAAGAAGAGCGTGACTAAATTGTGTGGAATGCTGCTGAGATGAAAATGGTCTTTGGATGTGACAACCTGGAGGTCCCTGGTGGAATAAAGAGGAACAGAGAGAAGTGGAACCATTCCATGTACCAGTGCGTGCACAACGGGAGTTCCAAAACGAGATGAGGAGAATGGGATGGAAACGTTTGAAAACCGAGGAGCCAAAAGCCTCCCAGATTGGAGGAAAAGGGTTTACATACACAGCCAAGAAGCTCATAAAAACCCAAGCAGATTACACTCAGAGAGATCCATACCCACACACATTAGAGTCAAGCTGACAAAAGTCTAAACCAGAAAGAACATATCGGAAGATGCAAGAAAACAGTCTGTTTAAAATGTACAAGGGGACTTCAACAAGATGAACCACTGACTTCATGGAAGCAAACAGAAGAACGGCATCTGGAAAATGCTGGAAGTGAAGACTAGCAATAATGGTTTCATATTTAGCAGCATTATCTTTCAAACTTAAAAAAATTAAGATATTTCCAGAGAAACAAAGACAGGAGGATATATGGACATCATCATATTCACCATGTAAGAAATGCTAATGGAGTTCCTCAGGTTGCAGAAGAGGAGAGCTAACCGCATGGATGAACGTGAACAAGAGCAGAAAGGTACTTTTGCTTGTAATTCTTTCCCCCTCCCATCTAACTTAAAACAAGTGCACAAAGCAATGATTACAAATCTGTGTTGGTGGATATGCAATGTTCGGTTTGGTTCGGTGGCTCAGCCGTGTCTGACTTTTTGCGACCCCAAAGAGGGTGTGCCATTCTGTTTAGCACAAGATAAAGCAGTAATGGTCGAAGAGGTGTTAGTCGCTCCTAGACTCTCTATGGCCCCACGGACTGTGGGCCACCAGTCTCCACTGTCTGTGGGATTCACCAGGCGAGAATACTGGAGTGGGTTGCCATTCCCTTCTCCAGGGCAATCTTGCCAACTCATGGATCAAACCCAGGTCTCTGTCACTGCAGACAGGTTCTTTACCAACTAAGCTACCACAGTCTGAGCAGAAGAATGAAAAATGAAGACATTGAAGCTGGGGATGGGGACAGGGAGAAGGCACTAACAATGATGTTTTAACGACCCAATCGAAAAACGGGCCAAAGAACTTTGCAGGCATTTCTCTCAAGGAGACAGACAGATGGCTAACAAACACATGAAAAGATGCTCACCATCACTCATTATCAGAGAAACGCAAATCAAAACCACGATGAGGTACTATCTCACGCTGGTCAGAATGGCTGCTATCCAAAAGTTTACAAACAATAAATGCTGGAGAGGGTGCAGAGAAAAGGGAATCCTCTTACACTTTCAGTAGTAATGCCAACTAGTACAGCCACTATGGAGAACAGTGTGGAGATTGCTTAAAAAACTGGAAATAGAACTGCCTTATGACCCAGCAATCCCACTGCTAAGCATACACACCAAGGAAACCAGAACTGAAAGAGACACGTGTACCCCACTGTTCATCTCAGCACTGTTGACAATAGCCAGGACATGGAAGCAGCCTAGATGCCCATCGGCAGATGAATGGATAAGAAAGCTGTGGTACATAGACACAATGGAGTATTACTCAGCTGTTCTAAAAGAGAATGCATTTGAGTCAGTTCTAATGAGGTGGCTGAGACTGGAGCCTATTATACAGAGTGAAGTAAGTCAGAAAGAAGAACACCAATACAGTGCATTAACGTGTATATGTGGAATTTAGAAAGATGGTAACGACGACCCTACCTGCAAGACAGCAAAAGAGACACAGATATAAAGAACAGACTTTTGGACTCTGTGGGAGAAGGTGAGGATGGGATGATTTGAGAGAATAGCATTGAAACATGTATATTGAAAGTGAAAAGTGAAAGTGAAGTTGCTCAGTCATGTCCGACCCTTTGTAGCCCCACGCACTGTAGCCTGCTAGGTTCCTCTGTCCCTGGGATTCTCCAGGCAAGAATACTGGACTGGGTTGCCATTTTCTTCTCCAGGGGATCCTCCTGACACAGGGACTGAAGTCCGGTCTCCCACACTGCAGGCAGACTCTTTACCATCTGAGCCACCAGGGGCTCCTTAGACATAACATGTATATTATTACCATATGTGAAATAGATGACCAGTCCAAATTCTATGCGTGAAACAGAGCACTCAAACAACCCAGAGGGATGGGATGGTGAGGGAGGTGGGAGGAGAGTTCGGGACACCCGTGGTTGATGCATGTCAGTCTATGGAAAAAACCACTACAATATTGTAAAGCAATTAGCCTCCAATCAAAATAACTAAATTAATGTTTTTTAAATGATGTTTTAAAAAGTCTCCTGGTGGAAGATTTTCAAAATAGCCCAGGACACCAAAAAGATAATTTCTGTATGGAAACTTTGCAGGAAGTTACCGTTCCGCATCCTGAAGGTTAACTGTGGCTTCTGTTGTAGGACAGTGAAAGCTTACTGCAACCTAGAGGTAGTTTTTGCTTGAAGAAAGATGATTCTATTACTAGACCACGTCTTGTAACATTACACACATAGTTCCTGGACTAAATGTAGCCCAGGGAGTCTGCTGCAAGTTCTAAGAAACCGAAGAAAGGCATAGCCAAAGTGTAGGAACAAAACCAACGTAAAACCGGTGAGTCCAGCACACAGCCCTGAATGCAGCCAACTCTTACATGAACGGAGAAGAAATACTTCCTGAGCAGGTGACATTTGCGAAGACACTCAGTGCTGGAGAGAGAAGACAAAAAAGGACAGAGAGAGAAAAGGAGAGATAAATTATATTTGCATTTTTATCATCTTACAGCCATCCCACTGAAATGCCAAAAAAGCATACAGCATAGGACACAAACATTAACAGCAAATGGCATACATAAATCTTACTTGTTTATATTAAATATCAGTATACGAAAGACTCCAATTAAAATGCAGGAATCAGAAGAAGGGACAAAAGGTAGGACTCTGCTATATTTGATCTACATGCACTTTAGATACTAAGACTCAAATAGCTCAGAAGTAAATGGATGAAAAAAGATATGCCTTACAAAGAGTAACAGAGAACTGAAGTGGTTACTTTAATATCAGATAAAATGCACTTTAAGATAAATGTTACTAGAGAGATGACATTTTAAAAGGATAAGAGTCAATTTATCAAGAAATGACAGTCGTAAACATCTGTGCTCCTAACAATTAAGGCCCAAAATACCTGAAGAAAGACTCAGAGTTGAGGATGGGAATAGACAATTCAACACGAGTAGCTGGAGATTTCAAAACTCCACTCTCAATAAGGGGGATAAAAGCTACAGAGGACAAGGAACTGGAAGACTTGAACAACACTGTCAACCCGCTAAACTGAACAGAAATTTACAGAGCACGTCACTCAGCAGTAGCGGAATACTTGTTCTCAAGGGCTGCTGCTGCTGCTGCTGCTAAGTCGCTTCAGTCGTGTCCCACTCTGTGCGACCCCACAGACGGCAGCCCACCAGGCTCCCCCGTCCCTGGGATTCTCCAGGCAAGAACCCTGGAGTGAGTTGCCATTTCCTTCTCCAATGCGTGAAAGTGAAGTCACTCAGTCGTGTCCGACTCTTCGCGACCCCATGGACTGCAGCCCACCAGGCTCCTCCGCCCAGGGGATTTTCCAGGCGAGAGCACTGGAGTGGGGTGCCACTGCCTTCTCCACTTCTCAAGCGCACACAGAGCTTTTTCCAGGGAAGACCATATATTATGCCATAAAACAAGTGTAAGTTTTAAGACTTTAAAAGGACAGATATCATAGAAAGCATGTTCTCTGATGAAAACGNATTTTCCAGGCGAGAGCACTGGAGTGGGGTGCCACTGCCTTCTCCACTTCTCAAGCGCACACAGAGCTTTTTCCAGGGAAGACCATATATTATGCCATAAAACAAGTGTAAGTTTTAAGACTTTAAAAGGACAGATATCATAGAAAGCATGTTCTCTGATGAAAACGGAATGAAATGAGAAGTCAGTGCCATGGGCTTCCCTGGTGGCTCGGCGGTAAAGACTCGCCTGCAGATGCAGGAGACGGCGTTCAACCCCTGGTCTCGGAAGATCCCCCAGGCCGAGGAGCAACAAAGCCCCTGAGCCGTGACTACTGAGTCTGCGCACTAAGAGCCCGGGAACTGCAACTACGGAAGCCCGTGCACCCGGGAGCGCTCAGCAGTGAGACGCCTCCGCAATGACAAGCCCCACCCGCGGCAGCTGGAGAGCCCATGCAGCCAATAGGGAAGACCCAGGACAGCCGCTAAATAAATAGACTCATTAAACAAACAAACAAACAAAAAGACAAAGGAAACTTGGGAAATTTACACATAATGTGAAATTTAAAAAATATGTTCCTAAATGACAATGAGTCAAAGAAACAAAACCCACAAGGGTAAGTAGAGCTCGTGTGGAAACGTGTGGAAACACAATCACACCATACTGAAACTTGTGGGATGCAGAGAAAGCAGGGCTCAGAGGAGAACGCATAGCTGTAAACGCCTACATTAAAAATTAAGAAAGATTTCAGAACCACAGTGTAACTTTCCACCATAAGAAATAGAAGAAGCACAAACTTAATTCAAACCGAGAACAAGAAAGGAAATCAGCACTGAATTTCTTTCGGAAGGACTGCTGCTGAGGCTGAACCTGAAGCTCCAATACTTCGGCCACTTGATGCGAAGAGCCAACTCATTGGAAAAGACCCTGAGGCTGGGAAAGACTGAGGGCAGGAGGACATGGGGGTGGCAGAGGATGAGATGGTTGGATGGCGTCGCTGAATCAATGGACATGAGCTTGAGCAAACTCTGGAAGTTAGTGAAGGACAGGGAAGCCTAGCGTGCTGCAGCCCATGGGGCTGCAAAGAGTCAGATACCACTGAGCGACTGAACAACAGCAAGAAAGTAAATAATACAGACTAGAGTCAAAAATTAAGGGAAGAGGGACTAGAAGACAATAGAGCAGATCAATGAGACCACAAGTTGGTCCTTAAACTAGATTAATGAAATTGACACGCCTTTAGCTAGCCTGCCCAAGAGAAAAACAGAACTCAAATTAGCAAAATCAGGAATGAAACAGGTGACAGTACTTTCAACCTCCTAGAAGTGAAAAGTATAAGGGGATACTATGACCAGTTGCATGCCACCAAGTCAGACAACTTGATGAAATTATTTCTGAGAAAGCACAAAATATACAAGAAAGTGGAAAAAATAAACTTGACTGCATTTGTGAAAGTAAGAAATCCAGTTAGTAATCACAGCTCTCTTCACAGAGAAAAGCCAGGTACTAGCTGGCCTTACTGGTGAGTTCTAACACATGTTTAAAGGAGAATTAACAATAGTCCAAATCAAACCAAAACCAAAAAAGTTGAAGAGGTGGGAATCCTTTCCAACTCATTTTATGCAGCCGATGTTATCCTGATACCAAGGCCAGACTAAAACATCATGTAAAACAAAAACCAATAGCTCTTGTGAATATAGATGCAGAAATCTCCAATAAAATACCAGGAAACTGAATACAGCAATATAAAAATAAAAAAAGCTTACACAGAAAGACAAAGCAGGATTTATCCCAGGAAATAAGACTGGTTAAACAACAAAAAAAAATTCAATTAATGTAGTACCCTTTATTAATAGAAGAAAATATAAAAACCATATGATAATTTCAACAGAAATTATTAATTAATTCAACTGAATTAATTATTAATTAATTACTAATTAATTTCAACTGAAAAAAGCATTCGACCAAGTCCACCACAGATTTGTGATAAAAACTCTAAATAAAACTGGAAGTGAAGGGAACCTTTTCAACTTGATAAAGAGTATCTAGAGGAAACTTACAATAAACCTCAAACTTAATGGTGGAAGCTTGGATGCTTTCCTGCCAAGATCAAGAGCAAGACAGACACGTCCGCTCTCTCACTTCTCGACAGTGTACAGAAGTTCTAGACAGTGAAATCAACCAAGGGAAAGGAATACAGGACATCCAGACTAGAACAGAGGAAGCCCCTGGATCTTTGTTTTCATCACAGAACATGATCTCACATATAGCTGCCTCTAAAACACCCATAAAGAAAACTATTGGAGCTGATAAATGAATTCAGCAAGGCTACCAGAGCAACGTACAAAAGGTAGCTTTGTTTCAGTAAACCAGCAATGAACAATCAGAAATGAAAATTTAAGGCGGAAATACCTTTCGCAACAGAATCAAAAACGTAAAGTGCTTTGGAAGAGATTTAGCAAAAGAGGTGGAAGATGTCCTGAAATTGCTGACACGTGGCTGGTGGGAACGACAGGTCGGTTTCGATGGGGATACATTCCATGTTCATGGACTCAACACTGTGATAATGGCAATGCTCCCTAAATTGGCCGATAGACTCAGCACGATCCCTATCACGATTCCAGCAGAAATTTTCTTTGCAGAAACTGGGAAGTTGATCCGAAAAATGATATGGACGTGCAGTGGTGGCCCGGAGAATACAAAACAATTTTGAAAAAGGAGAACAAAGTTGGAGGATATTGGATTAGTCTGCTAGACCTGCCAGCAAGATACCACAGCTGGGGTGGCTTGGAAGCAAGAGATTAATTTATTACATAAATTGTTATTATTATTTTGGCTTCACTGTGTGATAGGCAGGATCTTAGTCCTCTTACCAGGGACAGAACCTGTGTGCCCTGCAGTGGGAGTGCAGAGTCTTAACCTGGACCACCAGGGAAATCCCTTACATAAATTACTAATAAATTGCAAATAATTCTTAAACTTATTCTGTCACAGTTCTAGAGGTCAAAAACCCGAAATCAAGGTATCAGCAGGCTCTCAAGGGAGACTGTGTCCCTTGTGACTTCCAGTTTTTGGGACTCCTGCAGCCTGTGGCCACATCACCCCAGCCTCAGCCTCCAGCTTCACGCGGTCAGGTCCTTTCTTCTCTTCTCTCCTCTGAGTCTCTTCTAAGGACACTTGTCAGTGGGCCTAAAGCCCAGTCAGATAACCCAGGATAATCTTCACCTTAGCCGCATTGCCAAGACCTTTTCTATAACCAAGGCCAAATTTACGGGTTCCAGGACTAGGATATGGACCTATGTTCTTGAGAGCTGCCAGTCCACTATAGAGGACTTCCAATTTCAAAACTTACCTTAAGGCTGCTGCCTTATTAAGACGAACTTATCTACAAAACAGAAGCAGACTCACAGATATGAAGAACAGACTTGTGCTTGCCAACGGTGGGGTGGAGGGGCGCGTGGATCGGGAGTTTAGGGTTAGCAGATATGAACTATTATATATATATGATGGATTAAAAACAAGACCTTCCTCTATATCACAGGGAACTATATTCCTGTGATAAACTAATATCCTGTGATGAACCATAATGGAAAAGAATCTGACAAAGAACATATAGACAGGTGTAACTGAACCAATTTTCTACACAACAGAAACTAACCGTTGTAAATCAGTTCAGTTCAGTTGCTCAGTCGTGTCTGACTCTTTGCAACCCCATGAATCGCAGCACGCCAGGCCTCCTTGTCCATCACCAGCTCCCGGAGTTCACTCAGACTCACGTCCTTCAAGTCAGTGATGCCATCCAGCCACCTCATCCTCGGTCGTCCCCTTCTCCTCCTGCCCCCAATCCCTCCCAGCATCAGTCTTTTCCAATGAGTCAGCTCTTTGCATGAGGTGGCCAAAGTAATGGAGCTTCATCGTTAGCATCATTCCTTCCAAAGAAATCCCAGGGCCGATCTCCTTCAGAATGGACTGGTTGGATCTCCTTGCAGTTCAAGGGACTCTCAAGAGTCTTCTTCAACACCACAGTTCAAAAGCATCAATTCTTTGGCACTCAGTCTTCTTTACAGTCCAACTCTCACATCCGTACATGACTACTGGAAAAACCATAGCCTTGACTAGACGGACCTTAGTCGGCAAAGTAATATCTCTGCTTTTTAACATGCTGTCTAGGTTGGTCATAACTTTTCTTCGAAGGAGTAAGCGTCTTTTGATTTCATGGCTGCAACCACCATCTGCAGTGATTTTGGAGCCAAAAAAAACAGTCTGACACTGTTTCCACTGTTTCTCCATCTATTTCCCATGAAGTGATGGGACCAGATGCCATGATCTTCTTTTTCTGAATGTTGAGCTTTAAGCCAACTTTTTCAGTCTCCTCTTTCACTTTCATCAAGAGGCTTTTTAGTTCCTCTTCACTTTCTGCCATAAGGGTGGTGTCATCTGCATATCTGAGGTTATTGATATTTCTCCCAGCCATCTTGATTCCAGCTTGTGTTTCTTCCAGTCCAGCATTTCTCATGATGTACTCTGCACAGAAATTAAAGAAGCAGGGTGACAATATACAGCCTTGACGTAGTCCTTTTCCTATTTGGAACCAGTCTGTTGTTCCACATCCAGTTCTAACTGTTGCTTCCTGACCTGCATCAACCCGACTGCAACAAAAACCAAAGCAGAAAGAAAAGAAAAAGGCAGCGAGACACTGATATAAAGAAAAGACATCTAGATCAGTGAGCAGAATTGAAAGTCCAGTTGTAAATTGTGGTCAGTTGATAATCAACGAAAGTCTCCGTCTCAGGCAGGCTCTGTGCGCCCGGGCTCAGGGCAGGGCGGCCATCCTGACCCCTGTAACTCTGCTTGGGTCCCTGGTTGGTCTTGTGGGGGAGCTTCCTGTCCTTCTCTGGCAGCGCAGACCTGTGTTTGGTTTCAGCGGTGGATCCTGGCCCCCAGGTGGGTTCCTGCCCTGCCCCCAGGTAGACGGCCTTTCCTTCTGTCTTTCACTTCTGCCATCGTGGGTGTCTGCCTGTGTGCCCTCGAGGTGATAGGTTTTGCTACTTCTCTACCGTCAGTTTAAAGCTTTTGATTCTTAGAAGAGGAGGGCCTTTAAAAGTGCATGAGGATGAGCACTGTCTCTCAGCAGACCTCCCCCTACATTCTATCCAGAGGCGCCTCTCCCACTCCGGTGCCCTTGGGGGCCTCTCTCCAGCCCGTCTATGTCAGCTGGAGGCCCCTGAGCAAGCTCCGAGGAGGTAAGCCACTCACCTGGGTGCAGCCCCCCTGGCAGTCCCCCTCGAGCCTGCTCTTTGTTCTCACCAGCCGCCACTTCCTGCCACGTGATGAGGCCCACGTGAGCCGGTCCAGAGGGGATTGTCCTTCTTTGTCAATCAGGTGACATGACCGGAGGGTTTGTGACCCCTGGGGGTGAGTCTTTGGAGTCTTCTCTGGGCTTTTCTCATTATTAGGGTGGAAACAACATTCTTGATAGCTTTCTTCTTCCTCCACAGAAGAAAGCCACATCTGGCCCCTTTTCAGGGGACTGTTGGGTGAACAGGAGCAGAGGCGAGCAAGGCGGTCGGCTGATGCTGGGACCCCCAGGTTCGGGGGCTCCAGGCTGATCACCTAGAAAGGGGGCTGTGGGAAGGCTCACACCGGCGGACAGAGGAGCTGTGGGTCGGGTGGAGTGGAGGGAGACACCAGGTATCCACAGGGGCTGAGAAGAAACGCTAGAGGGCCTTCCAAGAGCCTGCCTTCCAAGACTTGAAAACTCCCTGGGAGGTGGATGTGGGTCAGCCCGCTCGATCCAAGTTGGCCTGTGAGCTCTCTCAGCAGAGTGTCCCAGCCCTAGGTCTGTTGGATCTTAGGACAAGCGTGCCCTTACAGCAGTGCCGCAGCTTGGGGCTGCAGTTTCCCGAAGGACACGGCCATGCAATTGCGGAAATCAGGGAAGACAAACCAAAGGGGGAAAAGCCAAGGTTCCTCTCGGCTCTGAATCATGACAGGCTCTTGGTGGGCACTGTACCCCCTGCTGGGTCCTGTTCCAGGGGCTTTCCGAGGACACACGTGGTAACCATCCCCGCGGGCCCGAGGGGCAGGTCTTGTTATCCCTGACTCACACCCACTGAAGCGGAGGCAGGGGTGTGCCTGAGTTCCCTGCTGTAGGAGCTTGAACGGGCCCCCCTCAAGCTGTGTCCACGTCGGAACCCCAGAGGCCGTGACTGTGGCCTCGTTTGCCAATGTCATGCAGCCAGGGTCTGGAGGGGAGTTACCCAGGTGGGCCCCGAATCCGACAGCAGCCGTGGAGATGGAGGAGGACGAGCAGCCGGGACGAGGCGAGGCTGCTCCTTCAGAGCCGCTGGGGCCGGGGGCGGGCGCCCCACTCACCCCTGGGGAGCCTCACGGACAGGGAGCTCGTGACCCACGGGGCTGCTGGTCTGAGACGCTGGGGGGCTCACAGGAAGGGGGCTCCTAGGGGTCCCGTTAGGGGCGCACTTGGCTCTTTCTGCCGGGCTGCACGTTGGAAGCAGGAACAGGAATCGGGGCAGCAGTGAGTCACCGATCTAGTCCCGGGGGTGGTTACAGGGTCGCTGCCCCCTGCCCCCTGCCCTCTGACCTCCTGCAGGCGGGCTTCCTGGGCAGTTTGCTGGAGGGACGGCTGGGCTCCCTGGGCCGGTGGCCGCAGGCGGTGGGTTCTCAGAGGTCTGCTTCCATGAATGGTCCGCTCATTACCCCTTCGGGCGTTCGGTCTCCCGCTGTTGTGTCTTCAGGGCTAAGCTCTGCATCTGGTGGGACACAGAGTTTGGAACTGTGATCTCCCAGGGAACAGGGCCGGGTTTCAGGGCTCTGGGTTCCCCTGGGACAAGCTCATGGCTTTGGGGCCCCCAAGCTCCCTCAAGACTCCAGGCTTTAACGCTGTCATCTCAGGTGAGGGCTCTGCTGCGCCCCACGAGTTCCCCAGGGACAGGGCCCTGGTCCAGGGCTGTGGGCACCCTCGGGGCAGGGCCAAGTCTTTAGGACCATCAGCTCTCTTTCCAGAAGGCTGTGGTGTGGACCTGTGAGCTCCCTGGGAACAGTCACTTCTCTCAGGATGGGAGCCAGGCCCTGGGCACAGCGAAGTCCCCGGGGGTGCCCCACTTCTGGGTGCCCAGCACCGAGCAGTCTGTGGCCACGTGCTGCCCACGGCACTCTCATCCTAAGGCATCCGATAGCCCTGAAGCCCGAGTGCTTTCCTGGGAGAGCTCAGAGCCCTGGGACACAGCGTTTATTTGTCCTGATGAGTGAGGGCTGCGGCGACCAAGGGGCCGGGTGGGCAGGTGGGGGCTGTGAGGGGTGGCCCTCCAAAGCCTGGGGAGCTGCTCAAGACTGAGGGGAAGCAGGGGTGTCCGTGTGGCTCCCCAGGCTCGCCCCATATCTGAGCAGACAACATGTGGCTCACATCTCCTGTTTGCGTTTCAGTGCTTTGCACTTGGAGAGGATTTCTGTAAATCCTATATATTCCAAATAAATCTGCCTCCAAGCTGAGGCTGGGAAGGGCTTTTTTTTTCCCCCTCCACACTGACAGCCCAGCCCCCGAGGGGCTGGGACCGTATATACACAGAAAGCAGGTTTCCCAGATGTGCTCATCACCGCTGGGGCTTTTTGCTTCCACTCATGCTGGGAGCGGCTGATGCGGCTTGTCATTCTATCATCCACGCATGCCTGGTGTTCTGTCTGGGGATGCATGGAGAGAATGCAGCCAAGAGCAGGCTGGAGCAGGCTCTAAAAGTCCAACCCTGAATCCCTCAGTGGCCTTGGACTTGGCCATGCTGACCTGCACTCCAGGTGGCTTTGCGCTGGCTCTCCGCTGCTTTGCACAGGCCAGTCTTTCTGCCTGAACCTCTCTCCCGTGCTCTTTCCCTGCTCATGGAAATAACAGGTCCTCTGAAAGACCCAGCTCCAAAAGACAGCCACATGCACAAGCCCACCGAGCACAGTCCTTGTCCCTTTTCTCCCAGCAGAGTCAGGGCCCCTCCCCAGGCATCCTGTTTCTTCCTTTGTAGAACAGGGTCATCACGGCACCTACCAACAGGGCTGGGACGAGGATGAGGCAAGAGAGGCCCCTTGCCTGCAGTGCAGCATTTAAAGGGGTGCCAAGAACTCAGTCAAGATCAGTAATACTTTAACACAGTCTAGTAAAAAGTCAAAATTGGGACTTCTCTGGCAGTTCAGGGGTTAAGTCTTTGCTTTCCAGTGCAAGGAAGGCGGGCTCAGTCCCTGGTTGGGGAGCTGAGATCCCACGTGCTGCGTGGCCAAAAACAAACAAACAAACAAACAAACAATATTGGTTTTGAAACAATTTTGTAACAAAGACAATAAAGATTTAAAAAAATGGTCCGCATAAAAAAAATCTTCAAAAAAGTAAAAATTAATGTAGATATATCCATGATGAATAAAATATCAAAATTGTAAGTGAAGATAAAACTAGTACATCTGAGGTTTAGTTTTTGGTCTCAAGCCACAGTACGCTGGGCACGGCACTGCCTGTCCTAACAGGTGGCCGCTCCCGAGTGTCCAGGGCCATGAGGACATTGTGTCGCCCATGGAAAACCGGCCTGTGGTGGTCTCCTGGCTCTTTGGCCCTTGGCTCCAGCACACATCACAGTTTCTATGACCTTCTCATGCTCATTTTTCTTGTTCCTGCAGCCCATGGCCAATTTTAATAACTGTGAAATTAAGGAACCAGGAGTTTGGGGACAGAGAGGCTCTTTGTCATCTTAGCAGGCCTGCTCTTTGAACAGTGGGGGAAATAGA